>OY757020.1:101016001-101102366 GCA_963580285.1 Lucinisca nassula
GTGGGGCCATCCTTAAAAAAACTCTTGGTTTGCTGTGCTCCTACCTACCCACACAGATTGCCCCTACCCAAAAAATTTTATTACCATTCTGAGGAAAAGATTTTTTTTTTTAATGAAATCCCGATTAAACTCAAATTTTACACACTAAGCCAAAATTCAAGATGACATTCTTTTTTTTTTTTTTTTTTTGCTGTTTTAGTTTTTGTATTTTTTTTTCTTTTTTTTTTTATCAGAGAAAATCAGGCTTGACATTTCATTTGAATGGTCTGCCTAGGCAGGCAGACCATTCAAATGAAATTTTAAGCCTGATTTTCAGAAAATAAGTATTTGAAATGATGTTTCCGGTTGTTGTATGGTGCTCTAAGGGTCAAATATCTTTTCAGATCTAAAAAAAAAAAAAAAAAAAAAACCCACCTACTTTCCTACCCACCTCACATATGAGCGCAGCAAACAAAAAAAAAACAATTAAGGATGGCCTGGGTTCCAACAAGTATCCACGTCCATGTTGAAATATAAATAAGACACTTTTATCATATACTTATTCTTGTATTGCCCTTGAGACAACAGATTTTGCACCCCCTATCTCACTATGTTAGCGGAAGACATCTCGCCTACACAGTCTAACTAGCTGACTCGAGGGCCGGGACAGACTTTAGAGGGCCGGGACAGATGTCTGTCCCGCCCTTGAGACAACCTGTCGGCCCTGCAAATATAATACATGAGAAATGACATAAAAATGTTCAAATGACAATAATAAATATCTGGAGAAGCCAAAAACATTGTTTTTCATTCATTCGTTTTTTTTTTTTTTTTTTGTTGTTGTTTTTTTTTTTTTTTATTTTTTTGTTATTTTTATATAAATTTCAGCTAAATTCTTACCTTCTCCGACTTTCCTAGTTTGAATGGTCCGTTGAAATAATTGCGCACTGCTACTGCGGTTGCGCCTGAATCTCGAAAATAATTTCTAAAGCTAAAATTAACTATTTATCTGCAGATTTTCATTCAGAATGTTAAACGCTTAGAAACTTTTATTCGAGCGTCCATGTTGTTTCCTATGTCTCTGTGGCGCGGTGACGTCAGAAACTTTGCACTCGTTGACGTCACGTTAAACTACATGTACGTGTGCGCGCCATGGCACTGAATGTCGTTTTACATGTCAAACTGTCTGCTGTATATTTTTGCTTAAATTTGTTAAATTATTGCAAAACCCCTTGATTGTTTTGAACTGCGGTATAAACCAAATACATGTACATGGTTAGTGTCTTTAATAATAAAATATAGATCTGCGCTAATTTTATAGGGGATCGCTGAAGCTCACCACTATAAAATCAGTAAGACTCAATTCCTTCCTGCTGATGTGGTGCCTTGCTGCTAATACGGTGCCTTCCTGCTGATATGGTGCCAGCAGTTGCAGTTATAGATATTTTGTTAAGAGTTGACTAAAATCGTACTTCACGGTGTCTAACCGTGCATATTTCAGATAGTGTCGGATGTTTTTTTCTTTGTTTGGTTTTGGTTTTACTGCCCTTTCAAGATCATTTCACTCATATCAGAATTGGATGATAACCGGAGTCCCCGTTTGATTTGATGTTTAACGTCCCCGTCAACACTGTAAAGGTCATTTTGGAAATGTTGCTTCCAATTTTGTGGGACTTTTACCCGACATTGAGATGAAATAACATCTCAAGCCCTATCGCCCAATGAAACCAATAGGCTTTATAAGCATGGACGGCCCGACTCGCACCAATTTGACTGGGCAGGCTTAGATCCTCTGAGCGGTTTACCAGTACTCGTGTGCGGTCGGATTCAGCTCTGCGTGGAAGCATCATGCACCCCATTTATTTCTCCAAGCCCCAATGGGCGGGGGCCGCATCGAGGAGGTGAAACTGCTGAAGACGTATAAAAACTGATAAGTTCTACATTACACATTCAGACCTCGCCCCTGGCTCACTGCCTCAGGCATAACTGATGGATAAGTTCAACTAACCCAGACGTACCTGGTGACTCGATGCAACTGCGACTGCCATGGCAACTGCCACACAAATACTTTATATGTCGGTGCCAGAGCATTCTACATATCTGCTGGCTCGGTGCCACTGCCTCCGACATAACAGCTGATTCGGGGCCTTAGCCACAGACGTGCCTGCTGGCTCGATGCTGCTGCCTCACACATAACTGCAGTGTCGCTGCCATACGCTGGCTCTGTTCCACTGCCTCAGACATAACTGCTGATTCGGTGCCTAAGCCACAGTCGTGCCTGCTGCCTCCGTGCCAATGCCTCAGATATGCCTGCTGACTCGGTTCCACTGCCTCGGACATACCTGCAGGATCGTTGCCATTGGCTCCATGTCACTGCCTCAGACATAACCGATGGATCAGTGCTTCTGCCTCAGGTGTACCTGGTTGCTTGATGCCACTGCGACTGACTTGCAAATAGACTTAGTGCCACTGAAACCAAAATACTAGATGGATCGTTGGTAAGGCATCAGACATATATGCTGTCTCAAAAGCCACTACCTCGGATATGCCTGCTGACTCGTGCCACTGCATCAGACTTAACTTCTGATTCCATACCCTAATCACAGACGCGCCTCTTTGCTCGGTCCCGCTGCTTCAGACATAACTGCTGATCCCGTTCCTAAGCCACAGACGTACCTTCTGGCTCGGTGCTACTTCCAAATGCATGCCTGCTGGCTCGGTTCCACTGCTTCAGACATACCTGCGGGGTCGTTGTCACTGCCTCGGTGCCAAGGCATCAGACATATCTGCTGCCTCAAAGTCACTGTCTCGGGCATGCCTGCTGACTCGGTGCCTCTTCTGATTCCTTGCCTAAATCACATACGTGCCTGCAGGCTCGATGCCACTGCCTCTGACACAACTGCTGATTCCGTGCCTAAACCAAAGACGCGCGTGCTGCATCTGTCTCATTGCCTCTGTTATAACTGCTGATTAATTTCTAAGCCTTAGACGCGCGTGCTGGCTCGGTCCCGTTTGCTAAGATATAACTACTGATTCGGTGCCTAAGCCATAGACGTGGCTGCTGGCTCAGTGTCGCTGCCTCAGACATAACTTCTGATGCGGTGCTATACCACAGACGTGCCTGCTGGCTCGGTGCCACTTCCACAGGCATGTCTGCAGGCTCAGTTCCACTGCCTCAGAGATACCTGCAGGGTCGGGGTCAATCGCTGTCTCAGTGCCGCTGCCCCAGGCTATACGGAAGGATCTGTGCCACTGCCTCAAACATATAGGGTTGCTCGATGCCACTGTGGCTGTCATGCCTAATGCATTAGTGTTACACAAATACATTATGGATCGGTGGCAGGGCATCAAACATGTCTGCTGGCTCACTGTCACTGCCTCAGAAGTCCTGCTGGCCGCGTGCCTACGCCTCAGACATAACTACTGATTCAGTGCTTAAGCCACAGACGTTCCTTCTGGCTCGGTGCCGCAGCTCAGACATGACTGGTGATTCAGTGCCTAAGCCACAGACGCGCCTGCTGGCTCGGACCCGCTGCCTCAGATATAACTGTTGATTCGTTGCCTAAGCCATAGACTTGCATGCTGGCTCGGTGCCTCTGCCTGAGACATAACTGCTGATTCAGTGCCTAAGCCACAGACGTGCCTATTGACTCGGTAACAGCTCCACATGCATGTCTGCTGGCCAGGTCCTACTGTTTTAGAGATAAATGCAGGGCCGTTGCCACTGGCTTGAAGGATCAGTGCCACTGCGACTGCTATGCCTAAGGACTAAGTGTCACTGTAAAACAAATACTCTATGAATCGGGGGCAATGCAAGACATGTGAGCAGTCATGTGTGAGGCAGGGTCGTTGCCTCTTGCTCAGACATGCCCGCTGGCTCAGACATGCCCGAATCCTTTCCTAAACCACAGGCGCGCCTGCTGGCTCGGACACGCTGCCTCAGATGAAACTATGATTCGGTGCCTAAGCCACAGATTTGCATGTTGGCTCGGTGCCGCTGTCTCAGATATAACTGCTGATTCGTTGCTTAAGCCATAGACGTACCTGCTGGCTCGGTGCCGCTACGTCAGACATAACTGCAGATTCGGTGCCCAAGCCACAGACGTACCTGCTGGCTCGGTGCCACATCCATAGGTATGCCTGCATGCTCGATTCCACTGTCTCAGAGATAGCTGCAGGGTCGTTGTCACTCACTGAGACAAGCCTGCTGTCCCGGTGCCACTGCCGCATGCTAAACTGATAGATCTGTGTCACAGCCTCAAATGTATCTTGTTGCTCTATGCTACTGTGACTGTCATGCCTAATTATTTAGTGTCACTGACACACACACACTTTATTGATCGGCGACAGGACACCAGACATGTCAGCTGGCACATAGTCACTGCCTCAGAAGGCTTGATGGCTGTGTACCACTGCCTCAGACATAACTGCTGATTCGGTGCCTAAGCCATAGACGTGTCTGCTGGCTCGGTGCTGCTGCCTCATACATGGCTGCTAAAACGGTGCCTAAGCCACAGACGCGCCGTTCGGCTCGGACCCGCTGCCTCAGTCATAACTGCTAATTCCGTGTCTAAACCACAGATGCGGCTGCTGACTCGGCCACGCTGCTTCAGATATAACTGCTGATTCGGTGCCTAAGATGTAGATTTGCCTGCTGGCTCGTTGCCTCTGCCTGGGACATAACTGATGATTAGTGCCTAAGCCACAGACGTGCCTGCTGGCTCGGTGCCACTGCCACATGCATGCATGTTGGTTCGGTTCCACTGCCACAAAGATACCTGCAGAGTTGTTGTCACTTGTTGAGACATTCTCCCTGTATCAGTGCCACTGACTAATGCTAAACTGATGGATCAGTGCCACTTGGTTGCTCAAAGCCACTGAGGCCGTCATGGCAAATGACTGAGCACCACTGCCACACAAGTACTTTATGGATCGGTGGGAAAGCATCAAACATGCCTGAAGGCGGAATGTCACTGCCTAGGACGTGCCTGCTATCTCGGTGCTACTGCCTCCGCATTAACAGCTGAATCGGTGCATGCTGGCTAGATGCTGCTGCCACACACATTACTGCATGGTCGTTGCCACTGGCTAAGATATACCCGCTGGCTGGGTTCAACTGCCCTAGAGTTAACTGCTGATTCAGTGCCTAAGCCAAAGTCATGCCTGCTGCATCGATGCTGCTGCCTCAGGCATGCCTGCTGACTCGGTTCTATTGCCTCAGACATATCAGCAGGATCGCTGGACCGCTGACTAAGTGTCACTGCCTCAGACATAACCTATGACTCAGTGCTTCTTCCACAGGCGTACGTGGTTGCTCGACTGACAAGCCAATATACTTAATGCCACTGCCACCAAAATACTTAATGGTTCGGTGCCAAAGCAGCAGACATAGCTGCTGGCTGCAGACAGTCACTTTCTCAAACAGGCCTGCTGGCTCGGTGCCACAGTCTAAGGCAAAGTGCTGATTTGGTGCCTAAGCCACGCCACAGACGGGCCTGCTGGCTAGGTGCAACTGCCTCAGGCATACCTGCTGGCTCGGTTCAGCTGCCTCAGATATACCTGCTGTGTTTTTGCCAATGGCTCAGTCATGCCCGTTGGCTAAGTGCCACTGCTTCAGACATGACTGAAGGATGAGTGCCCCAGACGTACTTGGTTGCTCGTTTGTCATGCCAAATTACTTACTGCCACTACAACACAAGAGTACTTTATTGCTCGGTACCAAGGCATCAGGCATGTCTACTTGCTGAACGTCACTGCCTCGGACATGCCTGCTGGCTCGGAAACACTGCCTCAAACAAAACTGCTGATTCGGAGCTTAAACCACAGACGCACCTGCTGGCTCGGTGCCGCTGCCTCAGGCATAGCTGCCGATTCAGTACAAAAGCCAGAGACATACCTGCGCGCCTGCTGGCTAGGTACCGCTGCCTCAGGTATAACTGCTGATTAGCTGCAAAAGCCAAAGTCATGCCTGTTAGCTAGGTGCCACTGCTGTAGGCATACCTTCCAGCTCGGTTCCACTGCCACAAACATACTTGCAGTGTCTTTGCCACTGGTTCAGACATGCCCGCTGGCTCAGTGCGACAGGTGGACCATTGCCAATGCCTCAGAAGTATCTGGCTGCTCGACGCCATTGCGTTTGTATGACGTAACCCGCGCCATAAAGTGGGCTTCAACCACAATTGTAATGTTTAACATTCTACATAACTGCTGATTCGGTGCCTAAGCCTTTATGAATCGGTGGCAAGGCAAGACATGTTAACAGTCATGTATAAGGCAGGGTCGATGCGACTTGCTCAGACATTCCCGTTGGATCAGTGCCAATGCCTCAGATTACCTGGCTGCTCGATACTATAACGTTTGTCATGCCACACAAAATTTAATACATTATGATTCGGTGCCAAGGCATCAGACATTTTCTGCTGCCTCAAAGTCACTGACTCGGACATGCCTGCTGACTCGGTCCAGTTTCCTATGACATAACTGCTGATTGGGTGCCTTAGCCACATACATGCCTGCTGGCTGGATGCCACTGCCTCAGCTAGGTCTGCTGGCTCCGTTTCACTGCCTCAGACATATCTGCAGGGTAGTTGTCACCGGCTCGGTGCGAAGACATCTGACATATCTCCTGCCTCAAAGTCTTGTCCTCGGCCATGCCTGCTGACTCAGCGTCACTGTATGAGAGATAACTTACGTAAATCACAGACACACCTGGTGGCTCAGTCCCGCTGCCTCAGACATAACCGCTGGTTCCATGCCGAAGCCACAGACGTGCATGATTGCTCGGTGCCGCTGCCTCTGACATAACTGCTGATTCAGTACCGAAATCACAGACGCGCCTGCTGCCTCTGTCCCGCTTCCTCAGTCATAACCGCTGATTCATTGTCTACACCACATACACGCAGGCTGCATCGGTCCCCCTTCTTTAGATATAACTACTGATTCGATGCCTAAGCCATAGACATGCCTGCTGGCTCGGTGTCGCTGCCTCAGATTAAGCCATAGACGTGCCTGCTGCCTCAGACATAACTATTGAATGGGTGCCTAAGCCACAGATGTGTCTGTTGGTTTGGTGCTACTACTCAAGCATGCCTACAGGCTCCGTTCCACTGCCTCCGAGATACATGCAGGGTTGTTGACCCTCGCTGAGACAAGCCCAGCCCACCGCTCCTGGCTAAACTAATGGATCTATGCCACGGCCTCAAACGTATCTGTTTGCTCGATGCCATTGTGACTGTCATGCCTAACGACTTAGTGTCACTGCCACACAAATAATTTAACGATCGGTGGCAGGGCATCAGGCATGACTGCTGGCTCATAGTCATTGCCTCGTGACTGCTGATTCGGTGCTTAAGTCACAGACACGCCTGCTGGCTCGGACCAGCTGCCTCAGTAATATCTGCTTATTCCTTGCCAAACTTGCTGGCTCGGTCCCGCTGCCTCAGATTTAAACGCTGATTCGGTGCCTAAACCACAGGCTTGCCTGCTGGCCCGTTGCCTCTGCCTGAGACATAACTGCAGAATCAGAGCCTAAGCTACAGACCTGCCTGCCGGCTCGGTGTCACATCCACACGCATGCCTACTTGCTCGGCTCCACTGCCTCAGAGATACCTGCAGGGCCGTTGTCATTGACTCAGTGCCACTGTCTGATTCTAAACTGACTGATATGTGCCACTGCCTCAAACGTACCCGGTTGCACTACCAGCCAAATACTTAATGGATAGGTGGCAAGGCATCAGACATGTCTGCTGGAGGAAAGTCACTGCCTCGGGCAAGCCTGCTAGCTCGTTGCCACCACCTTCGAAATAACTGCTGATTCGGTGCAATCGCCACCGAAGTGTCTGCTGCTTTGGTCGGGCCCCTCGGAGTCTAACTGTTGGTTTTCTTTTGCTCCAGCAATTCTGTTGTTGTATGCTGTCGAGTCCTCAACCTTGTTTCACCTCTGTAGATTTTTGATGTGTATGTTCTCGGAGATGTTACAGTGATGAGTTAGGAAGCCTTCACGCGGACTAAACAAAATTAATGTATACCGCGACAGAGGTAAGGGCAAGGATAATTGCCATGTAAAATCGATTTAAGCCCCCAAGTGGAATACTGACCGTTCCAAGGCGGTTCTTCTGTGGCGGTTTATTTATGTTGTTGTTGGTTACTTACTGTGTGTATCACTTGTGTCTTTTTATTTTGGATGGCCATTTGGACATTTTGTGGGAAAGTAACTGTCCTTATGGCCGTCCTTTGTTTAGGTTTCCATTATGGTCTGGTCGCGTCATATTTGTGTTTCTTTCCCTTTGGTGTCTTTGATGGGTGGAGTAAGTTAATTGTATCGATTCTTGATCTTTGTTTTACTTCTACTTTGTTCGATGCTGCTGCCACACGCATAACTGCAGGGTCTTAACTACTCATTAGGACATGCCCGCTGGCTCGGATACACTGTCTCAGACATAACTGCTGATTCGGTGCCACAGTCATGCCGGCTGCCTCGCCGCCACTGACTCCGGCATGCCTGCTGGCTCGGTTCAATTGCCTCAGACATACCTGTAGGATCCTTGCCAATGGCTCAGGAATTCCCGCTGGCTCAGTGCCACTGCCTCGGACAAAGAATCGATTCATTCAGTACGTCTGCTTCAGACGTACCTGGTTGCTTGATGCCACTGCGACAGACATGCAAATTGACTTAGTGCCACTGCCACCAAAATACTTTATGGATCGGTGCAAAAGCATCAGACACGCATGCTGGCTCAAAGTCACTGCCTCAAACAGGCCTGCTGGCTCGGTGCCACAGCCTAAAGCATAAATGCTGATTCGGTGCCTACGCCACAGACGTGCCTCCGGGTAAGTTGCAACTGCCTAAGGCATGCCTGCTGGCTCAGTTCAGGCATACCTCCAGTGTCGTTGCCAATGGCTCAGATATGCCTGTACTGCCTCAGACATAACTGGTAGATCAGTGCCACTGCCTCATAAGTCGCTGCCTCGGGCATGCCTGCTGGCTCGAAGCCACTGCCTCAGATAAAACTGCTTATTCAGAGCCTAAACCATAGACGCGCCTGCTCGGTCGGTGCCGCTGCCTTTGGCACATCTTCTGATTCGGTACCTAAGCTAAAGAGATGCATGCTAGTTAAGTGCCACTGCCACAGACATGTCTGTCGGCACGGATCCATTGCCTTAGACATACCTGCAGGCTAGTTGCTACTGGCTCATGCAGGCATGCGCGCTGGCTCAGTGCGACAGCTTCAGATATAACTGATGGATCAGTGCCAATGCCTCAGAGATACCAGGCTGATCGATGTCATTGCGTTGTCATGTCACATAAATAATCACTGGTTTGGTGCCATTACTGCTGATTCGGCGCCTGATCCACAGACGCGCCTGCTGCCCCTGTACCGTTGTCTCAGTCATAACTGCTAATTCCTTGCCTAAACCATAGACGCGCCTCCTGGCTCGGTCCCGCTTCCTCCAGTGCCTAAGCAATAGACACGCCTGCTGGCTCGGTTCCGCTGCCTCACATATAACTGCTGATTCGGTGCCAAAGCCATAGACGTGCATGCTGGCTCGGTGCCGCTGCCTCCGACATAACTGCTGATTCAGTGCCTAAGCCACAGACCTGCCTGTAGACAACCAAAGGAATGTCTGAAGCAGTGGCGTCTAGCTAGCAGGCATGTCTATGGCTAAGGCACCAAATCAACAGATATGCCTGTGGCAGCGGCAGCGATCCAGCAGGCGCATCCGTGGTTTAATTTCCAAATCAGCTGTTTTGTCTGAGCTAGGCATTTCCGAGGCAGTGACGTTGAGCAAGCAGACATGTATAACGTCTTGCCCAGCAGGCTTGTCTGTGGCTTAGGCACCGAATCAGCTGTTTTGTCTGTGGCAGTGGCTCCGAGCCAGCAGGCATGATTGAGGCAGTGACTTTGAGCATGCACACATGTCTAATGCCTTGTCCAGTCGGCCCTTCTGAGGCTTAGTCGCGTCTATAATTCGGTGCCAATGCCTCAGACAGAACTGCTTACTCAGAGCCAAAACCACAGTCGCGTCTGCTCGGTCGGTGCCGCTGCCTTTAGCACAGCTGCTGATTCGGTGTCTAAGCTAAAAAGATACATGCTAGATAGGTGCCATTGCCACAGACATGCCTGTCGGCCCGGTTCCATTGCCTTAGACATACCTGCGGGCTCGTTGCTACTGGCTCAGGCATGCGCGCTGGCTCAGTGCAACAGCTTGGATTAGTGTCAATGCCCCAGAGGTACCTGGCTGCTCGATGCCATTGCGTTTGTATTGTCACCTAAATAAATAATGGTTTGGTGCCATTACTGCTGATTCGGTGCCTCAACCACAGACGCGCCTGCTGCCTCTGTACCGTTGTCTCAGTCATACCTGCTAATTCCTTGCCTAAACCATAGACGTGCCTGCTGGCTCGGTCCCGCTTCCTCCAGTTCCTAAGCAATAGACATACCTGCTGGCTCGGTTCCGCTGCCTCAGATATAACTGCTGATTCGGTGCCTAAGCCATAGACGTGCATGCTGGCTCGGTGTCGCTGCCTCCGACATAACCGCTGATTCGGTGCCAAAGCCACAGACCTGCCTGCTGGCTCTGCGCCACTTCCAAAGGAATGTCTGAAGCAGTGGCGCCTAGCTAGCAGGCATGTCTATGGCTTAGGCACCAAATCAACAGATATACCTGCGGCAGCGGCACCGATCCAGCAGGCGTATCTGTGGTTTAAGTTCCAAATCAGCTGTTTTGTCTGTGACAGTGGCTCCGAGCCAGCAGCCGTATTTGAGGCAGTGACTTTGAGCAAGCACACATGTCTAATGCCTTTTCCAGTCTGCCAATCTGAGGATTAGGCGCGTCTTTAATTCGGTGCCGCTGCCTGAGACAGAACTGGTTATTCAGAGCCTAAACCACAGACGCGCCTGCTCGGTCGGTGCCGCTGCCTTTGGCACAGATGCTGACCCGGTGCCTAAACTAACGAGGTTCATACTAGTTAGGTGCCACTGCCACAGACATGCCTGTCCGCACGGTTCCATTGCCTTAGACATACATGCAGGCTCGTTGCTACTGGCTCATGCAAAGCATGCGCGCTGGCTCAGTGCGACAGCTTCAGATATAATTGATGGATCAGTGCCAATGCCTCAGAGGTACCTGGCTGCTCGATGCCATTGCTTTTGTCCTGTCACATAAATAATCAGTGGTTTTGTGCCATTACTGCTGATTCGGTGCCTAAACCACAGACGCGCCTGCTGCCTCTATACCTATGTCTCAGTTACAACTGCTTATTCCTTGCATAAATCATAGACCCGCCTGCTGGCTCGGTCCCGCTTCCTCCAGTGCCTTAGCAATAGACATGCCTGCTGGCCCGGTTCCGCTGCCTCAGATATAACTGCTGATTCGGTGCCTAAGCCATAGACGTGCATGCTGGCTCGGTGCCGCGGCCTCCGACACAACAGTTGATTCGGTGCCCAAGCCATAAACCTATCTGCCGGCTCTTTGCCACTTCCAAAGGAATGTCTGAAGCGGTCGCGCCTAGCTAGTCGCCATGTCTATGTCTTAGGCACCAAATCAACAGATATGCCTGCGGCAGCTGCTCGATGCCATAGCGTTTGTCATGTCGAATAAATAATCAATGGTTTGGTGCCATTACTGCTGATTCGGTGCCTAAACCACAGACGCGCCTGCTGCCTCTGTACCGTTGTCTCAGTCATAACTGCTAATTCCTTGCCTAAACAATGGACGCGCCTGCTTGCTCGGTCCCGCTTCCTCCAGTGCCTAAACAATAGACATGCCTGCTGGATCGGTTCCGCTGCCTCAGATATAACTGCTGATTTGGTGTCTAAGCCATAGACGTGCATGCTGGCTCTGTGCCGCTGCCTCCGACATAACTGCTGATTCGGTGTATAAGCCACAAGCCTGCCTGCTCGCTCTGTGCCACTTCCAAAGGAATGTGTGAAGCATTGGCGCCTAGCTAGCAGGCATGTCTATGGCTTAGGCACCAAATCAACAGATATGCCTGCGGCATCGGCACCGATCCAGCCGGCGCATCTTTGGTTAAGTTCCAGATCAGCTGTTTTGACTGAGGCAGGCATTTCCGAGGCAGTGACGTGGAGCAAGCAGACATGTATAACGTCTTGCCCAGCAGGCGTGTCTGTGGCTTAGGCACCGAATCAGCTGTTTTGTCTGTGGCAGTGGCTCCGAGCCAGCAGGCATATTTGAGGCAATGACTTTCAGCAAGCAAACATGTCTAATGCCTTGTCCAGTCGGCCCATTTGAGGTTTAGGGGCGTCTATAATTCGGTGCCGCTGCCTCAGACTGAGCTGCTTATTCAGAGCCTAAAGCTCGGTCGGTGCCGCTGCCTTTGGCACAGCTGCTGATCCGGTACCTAAGCTAAAGAGATACATGCCAATTAGGTGCCACTGCCACATACATGCCTGTTGGCACGGTTCCATTGCCTTAGTCATACCTGCTGGCCCGTTGCTGCTGGCTAAGGCATGCGCGCTGGCTCAGTTTGACAGCTTCAGATATAACTGATGGATCAGTTTGTCTCAGTCATAACTGCTAATTCCTTGCCTATATCATTGACGCGCCTGCTGGCTCGGTCCCGCTTCCGCCAGTGCCAAAGCAATAAACATGCCTGCTTGCTCGGTTCCGCTGCCTCAGATATAACTGCTGAGTCGGTGCCTAAGCCACAGACCTGCCTGCTGGCTCTGTGCCACTTTCAAAGGAATGTCTGAAGCAGTGACGCCTAGCTAGCAGGCATGTCTATGGCTTAGGCACCAAATCAACAGATATGCCTGTGGCAGTGACAGCAATCCAGCAGGCGCATCTGTGGTTTAAGTTCCAAATCAGCTGTTTTGGCTGAGGCAGGCATTTTCGAGGCAGTCACGTTGAGCAAACAGACATGTATATAACATCTTGCCAAGCAGGCGTAACTTTGAGCAAGAAACATGTCTAATGCCTCGTCCAGTCGGCCCATATGAGGCTTAGGCGCGTCTATAATTCGGTGCCGCTGCCTCAGACAGAACTGCTTATTCAGAGCCTAAACCACAGACGCCCCTGCTCGGACGGTGCCGCTGCCTTTGGCACAGCTGCTGATCCGGTGCCTAAGCTAACGAGATGCATGGTAGTTAGATGCCTCTGCCACAGACATGCCTGCTGGCCTTAAACCATAAACGCGCATGCTGGCTCGGTCCCGCTTCCTTCAGTGCCTAAGCAATAGACATGCCTGCTGGCTCGGTGCCGCTGCCTCACATATAACTGCTGATTCGTTGCTTAATCCATAGACTTGCATGCTAGCTCGGTGCCGCTGCCTCCGACATAACTGCTGATTCGGTGCCTAAGCCACAGTCCTGCCTGCTGGCTCTGTGCTACTTCCAAAGGAATGTCTGAAGCAGTGGTGCCTAGCTAGCAGGCATGTCTATGGCTTAGGCAACAAATCAACACATATGCCTGTGGCAGCGGCACCAATCCAACAGACGTTGCTGTGGTTTAAGTTCCAAATAAGCTGTTTTGTCTGTCAGGCATTTCCGAGGCAGTGAAGTTGATGAAGCAGATATGTATAACGTCTTGCCCAGCAGGCATGTCTGTGGCTTAGGCACCGAATCAGCTGTTTTGTCGGTGGCAGTGCCTCCAAGCCAGCAGGCATGCTTGAGGCAATGACTTTCAGCAAGCACACATGTCTAATACCCTGTCCAGTCGGCCCATCTGAGGCTTAGGCGCGTCTATAATTCGGTGCCGCTGCCTCAGACAGAACTGCTTATTCAGAGCCTAAACCATAGACGCGCCTGCTCGGTCGGTGCCGCTGCCTTTAGCACAGCAGCTGATTCGGTGCCTAAGCTAAAGAGATACGTGCTGGATAGGTGCCACTGTCACAGACATGCATGTCGGCACGGTTCCATTGCCTTAGATATACCTGCAGGCTCGTTGCTACTGGCTCAGGCATGCGAGCTGGCTCAGTGCGACAGCTTCAGATATAACTGATGGATCAGTACCAATGCTTCAGAGGTACCTGGCTGCTAGTTAGATGCCTCTGCCACAGACATGCCATGGATTCGGTGCCTAAGCTAAAGAGATACGTGCTGGATAGGTGCCACTGCCACAGACATGCATGTCGGTACGGTTCCATTGCCTTAGATATACCTGCAGGCTCGTTGCTACTGGCTCAGGCATGCGAGCTGGCTCAGTGCGACAGCTTCAGATATAACTGATGGATCAGTACCAATGCTTCAGAGGTACCTGGCTGCTAGTTAGATGCCTCTGCCACAGACATGCCTGCTGGCCTTAAACCATAAACGCGCATGCTGGCTCGGTCCCGCTTTCTTCAGTACCTAAGCAATAGACATGCCTGCTAGCTCGGTGCCGCTGCCTCCGACATAACTGCTGATTCGGTGCCTAAGCCACAGTCCTGCCTGCTGACTCTGTGCTACTTCCAAAGGAATGTCTGAAGCAGTGGTGCCTAGCTAGCAGGCATGTCTATGGCTTAGGCAACAAATCAACACATATGCCTGTGGCAGCGGCACCAATCCAACAGACGTTGCTGTGGTTTAAGTTCCAAATAAGCTGTTTTGTCTGTCAGGCATTTCCGAGGCAGTGAAGTTGAGGAAGCAGATATGTATAACGTCTTGCCAAGCAGGCATGTCTGTGGCTTAGGCACCGAATCAGCTGTTTTGTCGGTGGCAGTGCCTCCAAGCCAGCAGGCATGTTTGAGGCAATGACTTTCAGCAAGCACACATGTCTAATACCCTGTCCAGTCGGCCCATCTGAGGCTTAGGCGCGTCTATAATTCGGTGCCGCTGCCTCAGACAGAACTGCTTATTCAGAGCCTAAACCATAGACGAGCCTGCTCGGTCGGTGCCGCTGCCTTTAGCACAGCAGCTGATTCGGTGCCTAAGCTAAAGAGATACGTGCTGGATAGGTGCCACTGCCACAGACATGCATGTCGGCACGGTTCCATTGCCTTAGATATACCTGCAGGCTCGTTGCTACTGGCTCAGGCATGCGAGCTGGTTCAGTGCGACAGCTTCAGATATAACTGATGGATCAGTACCAATGCTTCAGAGGTACCTGGCTGCTCGATGCCATTGCGTTTGTAATGTCACATAAATAATCAATGGTTAGGTACCATTACTGCTGATACAGACGCGCCTGCTGCCTCTGTACCGTTGTCTCAGTCAGAACTGCTAATTCCTTGCCTAAACCATAGTGGCGCCTGCTGGTTCGGTCCGCTTCCTCCAGTGCCTAAGCAATAGTCAAACCTGCTGGCTCGGTTCCGCTGCCTCAGATTTAACTGCTGATTCGGTGCCTAAGCCATAGACGTGCATGCTGGCTCAGTGCCGCTGCATCCGACATAACATCTGATTCGGTGCCTAGGCCACAGACCTGCCTGCTGACTCTGTGTTACTTCCAAAGGAATGCCTGAAGCTGTGGCGCCTAGCTAGCAGGCACGTCTATGGCTTAGGCACCAAATCAACAGATATGCCTGTGGCAGCGGCAACTATCCAGCAGGCGCATCTGTGGTTTAAGTTCCAAATCAGCTGTTTTGTCTGAGGCAGGCATTCCCTAGGCAGTGACGTTTAGCAAGCAGACATGTATAACGTCTTGCCCAGCAGGCGTGTCTGTGGCTTAGACACCGAATCAGCTGTTTTGTCTGTGGCAGTGGCTCCGAGCCAGCAGGTATGTTTTAGGCAATGACTTTGAGCAAGCACACATGTCTAATGCCTTGTCCAGTCGGCCCATCTGAGGCTTAGGCGCGTCTATAATTCGGTGCCGCTGCCTCAGACAGAACTGCTTATTCAGAGCCTAAACAACAGACGCGCCTGCTCGGTCGGTGCCGCTGCCTTTAGGACAGCTGCTGATTCGGTGCATAAGCTAAAGAGATGCATGCTAGATAGGTGCCACTGCCACAGACATGTCTGTCGGCACGGTTCCACTGCCTTAGTCGTACCTGCGGGTTCGTTGCTTCTGGTTCATGCATGCGCGCTGGCTAAGTGTGACAGCTTGGATTAGTGTCAATGCCACAGAGGTACCTGGCTGCTCGATGCCATTGCGATTTATTGTCACATAAATAGTTAATGGTTTGGTGCCATTACTGCTGATTCGGTGCCTAAACCACAGACAAGCCTGCTGCCTCTGTACCGTTGTCTCAGTCATAACTGCTAATTCCTTGCCCAAACCATATACGCGCCTGCTTGCTCGGTCCCGCTTCCTCCAGTGCCTAAACAATAGACATGCCTGCTGGATCGGTTCCGCTGCCTCAGATATAACTGCTGATTTGGTGTCTAAGCCTTAGACGTGCATGCTGGCTCGGTGCCGCTGCCTCCGACATAACTGCTGATTCGGTGTATAAGTCACAAGCCTGCCTGCTCGCTCTGTGCCACTTCCAAAGGAATGTGTGAAACATTGGCGTCTAGCTAACAGGCATGTCTATAGCTTAGGAACCAAATTTAACAGATATGCCTGCGGCATCGGCACCGATCCAGCCGGCGCATCTTTGGTTAAGTTCCAGATCAGCTGTTTTGACTGAGGCAGGCATTTCCGAGGCAGTGACGTTGAGCAAGCAGACATGTATAACGTCTTGCCCAGCAGGCGTGTCTGTGGCTTAGGCACCGAATCAGCTGTTTTGTCTGTGGCAGTGGCTCCGAGCAAGCAGGCATATTTGAGGCAATGACTTTCAGCAAGCAAACATGTCTAATGCCTTGTCCGTCTATAATTCGGTGCCGCTGCCTCAGACTGAGCTGCTTATTCAGAGCCTAAAGCTCGGTCGGTGCCGCTGCCTTTGGCACAGCTGCTGATCCGGTGCCTAAGCTAAAGAGATACATGCCAATTAGGTGCCACTGCCACATACATGCCTGTTGGCACGGTTCCGTTGCCTTAAACATACCTGCTGGCCCGTTGCTGCTGGCTCAGGCATGCGCGCTGGCTCAGTTTGACAGCTTCAGATATAACTGATGGATCAGTTTGTCTCAGTCATAACTGCTAATTCCTTGCCTATACCATTGACGCGCCTGCTGGCTCGGTCCCGCTTCCGCCAGTGCCTAAGCAATAAACATGCCTGCTTGCTCGGTTCCGCTGCCTCAGATATAACTGCTGAGTCGGTGCCTAAGCCACAGACCTGCCTGCTGGCTCTGTGCCACTTCAAAAGGAATGTCTGAAGCAGTGACGCCTAGCTAGCAGGCATGTCTATGACTTAGGCACCAAATCAACAGATATGCCTGCAGCAGTGACAGCAATCCAGCAGGCGCATCTGTGGTTTAAGTTCCAAATCAGCTGTTTTGGCTGAGGCAGGCATTTTCGAGGCAGTCACGTTGAGCAAACAGATATGTATATAACATCTTGCCAAGCAGGCGTAACTTTGAGCAAGAAACATGTCTAATGCCTCGTCCAGTCGGCCCATCTGAGGCTTAGGCGCGTCTATAATTCGGTGCCGCTGCCTCAGACAGAACTGCTTATTCAGAGCCTAAACCGCAGACGAGCCTGCTCGGACGGTGCCGCTGCTTTGGCACAGCTGCTGATCCGGTGCCTAAGCTAACGAGATGCATGCTAGTTAGATGCCTCTGCCACAGACATGCCTGCTGGCCTTAAACCATAAACGCGCATGCTGGCTCGGTCCCGCTTCCTTCAGTGCCTAAGCAATAGACATGCCTGCTGGCTCGGTGCCGCTGCCTCACATATAACTGCTGATTCGTTGCTTAATCCATAGACTTGCATGCTAGCTCGGTGCCGCTGCCTCCGACAAAACTGCTGATTCGGTGCCTAAGCCACAGTCCTGCCTGCTGGCTCTGTGCTACTTCCAAAGGAATGTCTGAAGCAGTGGTGCCTAGCTAGCAGGCATGTCTATGGCTTAGGCAACAAATCAACACATATGCCTGTGGCAGCGGCACCAATCCAACAGACGTTGCTGTGGTTTAAGTTCCAAATAAGCTGTTTTGTCTGAGTCAGGCATTTCGAGGCAGTGAAGTTGAGGAAGCAGATATGTATAACGTCTTGCCCAGCAGGCATGTCTGTGGCTTAGGCACCGAATCAGCTGTTTTGTCTGTGGCAGTGCCTCCGAGCCAGCAGGCATGTTTGAGGCAATGACTTTCAGCAAGCACACATGTCTAATACCCTGTCCAGTCGGCCCATCTGAGGCTTAGGCGCGTCTATAATTCGGTGCCGCTGCCTCAGACAGAACTGCTTATTCAGAGCCTAAACCATAGACGCGCCCGCTTGGTCGGTGCCGATGCCTTTAGCACAGCAGCTGATTCGGTGCCTAAGCTAAAGAGATACGTGCTGGATAGGTGCCACTGCCACAGACATGCATTTCGGCACGGTTCCATTGCCTTAGATATACCTGCTGGCTCGTTGCTACTGGCTCAGGCATGCGAGGTGGCTCAGTGCGACAGCTTCAGATATAACTGATGGATCAGTACCAATGCTTCAGAGGTACCTGGCTGCTCGATGCCATTGCGTTTGTAATGTCACATAAATAATCAATGGTTAGGTACCATTACTGCTGATACAGACGCGGCTGCTGTCTCTGTACCGTTGTCTCAGTCATACCTGCTAATTCCTTGCCTAAACCATAGACGCGCCTGCTGGCTCGGTCCCCCTTCCTCCAGTGCCTAGCAATAGACAAACCTGCTGGCTCGGTTCCGCTGCCTCAGATATAACTGCTGATTCGGTGCCTAAGCCATAGACGTGCATGCTGGCTCGGTGTCGCTGCCTCCGACATAACGCCGATTCGGTGCCAAAGCCACAGACCTGCCTGCTGGCTCTGCGCCACTTCCAAAGGAATGTCTGAAGCACCAACCAAATCAACAGATATGCCTGCGGCAGCGGCACCGATCCAGCAGGCGTATCTGTGGTTTAAGTTCCAAATCAGCTGTTTTGTCTGTGACCGTGGCTCCGAGTCAGCAGCCATATTTGAGGCAGTGACTTTGAGCAAGCACACATGTCTAATGCCTTTCCCAGTCTGCCAATCTGAGGATTAGGCGCGTCTTTAATTCGGTGCCGCTGCCTCAGACAGAACTGGTTATTCAGAGCCTAAACCACAGACGCGCCTGCTCGGTCGTTGCCGCTGACTTTGGCACAGATGCTGACCCGGTCCCTAAACTAACGAGGTTCATACTAGTTAGGTGCCACTGCCACAGACATGCCTGTCCGCACGGTTCCATTGCCTTAGACATACATGCAGGCTCGTTGCTACTGGCTCATGCAAAGCATGCGCGCTGGCTCAGTGCGACAGCTTCAGATATAATTGATGGATCAGTGCCAATGCCTCAGAGGTACCTGGCTGCTCGATGCCATTGCGTTTGTCCTGTCACATAAATAATCAGTGGTTTGGTGCCATTACTGCTGATTCGGTGCCTAAACCACAGACGCGCCTGCTGCCTCTATACCTATGTCTCAGTTACAACTGCTTATTCCTTGCATAAATGATAGACGCGCCTGCTGGCTCGGTCCCGCTTCCTCCAGTGCCTTAGCAATAGACATGCCTGCTGGCCCGGTTCCGCTGCCTCAGATATAACTGCTGATTCGTTGCCTAAGCCATAGACGTGCATGCTGGCTCGGTGCTGCGGCCTCCGACACAACTGTTGATTCGGTGCCTAAGCCATAAACCTGTCTGCCGGCTGTTTACCACTTCCAAAGGAATGTCTGAAGCGGTCGCGCCTAGCTAGCCGGCATGTCTATGTCTTAGGCACCAAATCAACAGATATGCCTGCGGCAGCTGCTCGATGCCATAGCGTTTGTCATGTCACATAAATAATCAATGATTTGGTGCCATTACTGCTGATTCGGTGCCTAAACCACAGACAAGCCTGCTGCCTCTGTACCGTTGTCTCAGTCATAACTGCTAATTCCTTGCCTAAACAATAGTCGCGCCTGCTTGCTCGGTCCCGCATCCTCCAGTGCCTAAACAATAGACATGCCTGCTGGATCGGTTCCGCTGCCTCAGATATAACTGCTGATTTGGTGTCTAAGCCTTAGACGTGCATGCTGGCTCTGTGCCGCTGCCTCCGACATAACTGCTGATTCGGTGTATAAGCCACAAGCCTGCCTGCTCGCTCTGTGCCACTTCCAAAGGAATGTGTGAAGCATTGGCGCCTAGCTAGCAGGCATGTCTATGGCTTAGGCACCAAATCAACAGATATGCCTGCGGCATCGGCACCGATCCAGCAGGCGCATCCGTGGTTAAGTTCCAGATCAGCTGTTTTGACTGAGGCAGGCATTTCCGAGGCAGTGACGTGGAGCAAGCAGACATGTATAACGTCTTGCCCAGCAGGCGTGTCTGTGGCTTAGGCACCGAATCAGCTGTTTTATCTGTGGCAGTGGCTCCGAGCCAGCAGGCATATTTGAGGCAATGACTTTCAGCAAGCAAACATGTCTAATGCCTTGTCCAGTCGGCCCATTTGAGGTTTAGGGGCGTCTATAATTCGGTGCCGCTGCCTCAGACTGAGCTGCTTATTCAGAGCCTAAAGCTCGGTCGGTGCCGCTGCCTTTGGCACAGCTGCTGATCCGGTACCTAAGCTAAAGAGATACATGCCAATTAGGTGCCACTGCCACATACATGCCTGTTGGCACGGTTCCATTGCCTTAGACATACCTGCTGGTCCGTTGCTGCTGGCTCAGGCATGCGCGCTGGCTCAATTTGACAGCTTCAGATATAACTGATGGATCAGTTTGTCTCAGTCATAACTGCTAATTCCTTGCCTATATCATTGACGCGCCTGCTGGCTCGGTCCCGCTTCCGCCAGTGCCTAAGCAATAAACATGCCTGCTTGCTCGGTTCCGCTGCCTCAGATATAACTGCTGAGTCGGCGCCTAAGCCACAGACCTGCCTGCTGGCTCTGTGCCACTTCCAAAGGAATGTCTGAAGCAGTGACGCCTAGCTAGCAGGCATGTCTATGGCTTAGGCACCAAATCAACAGATATGCCTGTGGCAGTGACAGCAATCCAGCAGGCGCATCTGTGGTTTAAGTTCCAAATCAGCTGTTTTGGCTGAGGCAGGCATTTTCGAGGCAGTCACGTTGAGTAAACAGACATGTATATAACATCTTGCCAAGCAGGCGTAACTTTGAGCAAGAAACATGTCTAATGCCTCGTCCAGTCGGCCCATCTGAGGCTTAGGCGCGTCTATAATTCGGTACCGCTGCCTCAGACAGAACTGATTATTCAGAGCCTACACCACAGACGCCCCTGCTCGGAAGGTGCCGCTGCCTTTGGCACAGCTGCTGATCCGGTGCCTAAGCTAACGAGATGCATGCTAGTTAGATGCCTCTGCCACAGACATGCCTGCTGGCCTTAAACCATAAATGCGCATGCTTGCTCGGTCCCGCTTCCTTCAGTGCCTAAGCAATAGACATGCCTGCTGGCTCGGTGCCGCTGCCTCACATATAACTGCTGATTCGTTGCTTAATCCATAGACTTGCATGCTAGCTTGGTGCCGCTGCCTCCGACATAACTGCTGATTCGGTGCCTAAGCCACAGTCCTGCCTGCTGGCTCTGTGCTACTTCCAAAGGAATGTCTGAAGCAGTGGTGCCTAGCTAGCAGGCATGTCTATGGCTTAGGCAACAAATTAACACATATGCCTGTGGCAGCGGCACCAATCCAACAGACGTTGCTGTGGTTTAAGTTCCAAATAAGCTGTTTTATCTGTCAGGCATTTCCGAGGCAGTGAAGTTGAGGAAGCAGATATGTATAACGTCTTGCCCAGCAGGCATGTCTGTGGCTTAGGCACCGAATCAGCTGTTTTGTCTGTGGCAGTGCCTCCAAGCCAGCAGGCATGTTTGAGGCAATGACTTTCAGCAAGCACACATGTCTAATACCCTGTCCAGTCGGCCCATCTGAGGCTTAGGCGCGTCTATAATTCGGTGCCGCTGCCTCAGACAGAACTGCTTATTCAGAGCCTAAACAATAGACGCGCCTGCTCGGTCGGTGCCGCTGCCTTTAGCACAGCAGCTGATTCGGTGCCTAAGCTAAAGAGATACGTGCTGGATAGGTGCCACTGCCACAGACATGCATGTCGACACGGTTCCATTGCCTTAGATATACCTGCAGGCTCGTTGCTACTGGCTCAGGCATGCGAGCTGGCTCAGTGCGACAGCTTCAAATATAACTGATGGATCAGTACCAATGCTTCAGAGGTACCTGGCTGCTAGTTAGATGCCTCTGCCACAGACATGCCTGCCGGCCTTAAACCATAAACGCGCATGCTGGCTCGGTCCCGCTTTCGTCAGTGCCTAAGCAATAGACATGCCTGCTGGCTCGGTGCCGCTGCCTCACATATAACTGCTGATTCGTTGCTTAATCCATAGACTTGCATGCTAGCTCGGTGCCGCTGCCTCCGACATAACTGCTGATTCGGTGCCTAAGCCACAGTCCTGCCTGCTGGCTCTGTGCTACTTCCAAAGGAATGTCTGAAGCAGTGGTGCCTAGCTAGCAGGCATGTTTATGGCTTAGGCAACAAATCAAAACATATGCCTGTGGCAGCGGCACCAATCCAACAGGCGTTGCTGTGGTTTGAGTTCCAAATAAGCTGTTTTGTCTGAGTCAGGCATTTCCGAGGCAGTGAAGTTGAGGAAGCAGATATGTATAACGTCTTGCCCAGCAGGCATGTCTGTGGCTTAGGCACCGAATCAGCTGTTTTGTCTGTGGCAGTGCCTCCGAGCCAGCAGGCATGTTTGAGGCAATGACTTTCAGCAAGCACACATGTCTAATACCTGTCCAGCCGGCCCATCTGAGGCTTAGGCGCGTCTATAATTCGGTGCCGCTGCCTCAGACAGAACTGCTTATTCAGAGACTAAACCATAGACGCGCCTGCTCGGTCGGTGCCGCTGCCTTTAGCACAGCAGCTGATTCGGTGCCTAAGCTAAAGAGATACGTGCTGGATAGGTGCCACTGCCACAGACATGCATGTCGGCACGGTTCCATTGCCTTAGATATACCTGCAGGTTCGTTGCTACTGGCTCAGGCATGCGAGCTGGCTCAGTGCGACAGCTTCAGATATAACTGATGGATCAGTACCAATGCTTCAGAGGTACCTGGCTGCTCGATGCCATTGCGTTTGTAATGTCACATAAATAATCAATGGTTAGGTACCATTACTGCTGATACAGACGCGCCTGCTGCCTCTGTACCGTTGTCTCAGTCAGAACTGCTAATTCCTTGCCTAAACCATAGTCGCGCCTGCTGGCTCGGTCCGCTTTCTCCAGTGCCTAAGCAATAGTCATACCTGCTGGCTCGGTTCCGCTGCCTCAGATATAACTGCTGATTCGGTGCCTAAGCCATAGACGTGCATGCTGGCTCAGTGCCGCTGCCTCCGACATAACATCTGATTCGGTGCCTAGGCCACAGACCTGCCTGCTGACTCTGTGTTACTTCCAAAGGAATGCCTGAAGCTGTGGCGCCTAGCTAGCAGGTATGTCTATGGCTTAGGCACCAAATCAACAGATATGCCTGTGGCAGCGGCAACTATCCAGCAGGCGCATATGTGGTTTAAGTTCCAAATCAGCTGTTTTGTCTGAGGCAGGCATTCCCGAGGCAGTGACGTTGAGCAAGCAGACATGTATAACGTCTTGCCCAGCAGGCGTGTCTGTGGCTTAGACACCGAATCAGCTGTTTTGTCTGTGGCAGTGGCTCCGAGCCAGCAGGTATGTTTTAGGCAATGACTTTGAGCAAGCACACATGTCTAATGCCTTGTCCAGTCGGCCCATCTGAGGCTTATGCGCGTCTATAATTCGGTGCCGCTGCCTCAGACAGAACTGCTTATTCAGAGCCTAAACAACAGACGCGCCTGCTCGGTCGGTGCCGCTGCCTTTAGGACAGCTGCTGATTCGGTGCATAAGCTAAAGAGATGCATGCTAGATAGGTGCCACTGCCACAGACATGCCTGTCGGCACGGTTCCACTGCCTTAGTCGTACCTGCGGGTTCGTTGCTACTGGTTCAGGCATTCGCGCTGGTTTAGTGTGACAGCTTGGATTAGTGCCAATGCCCCAGAAGTACCTGGCTGCTCGATGCCATTACGTTTGCACTGTCGCATAAATAATTAATGGTTTGGTGCCATTACTTCTGATTCGGTGCCTAAACCACAGACGCGCCTGCTGCCTCTGTACCGTTGTCTCAGTCATAACTGCTTATGCCTTGCCCTAACCATAGACGCGCTTGCTGACTCGGTCCCGCTTCCTCCAGTGCCTAAGCAATAAACATACCTGCTGGCTCGGTTCCGCTGTCTCAGATATAACTGCTGATTCGGTGCCTAAACCATAGACGTGCATGCTGGCTCTGTGCCACTGCCTCCGACATAACAGTTGATTCGGTGCTTAAGCCACAGACCTGCCTGCTGGCTCTGCGCCATTTCCAAAGGAATGTCTGAAGCAGTGGCGCCTAGCTAGCAGGCATGTTTATGGCTTAGGCACCAAATCAACAGATATGCCTGCGGCAGTGGCACCGATCCAGCAGGCGCATATGTGGTTTAAGTTCCAAATCAGCTGTTTTGTCTATGGCAGTGGCTCCTAGCCAGCAGGCATGCTTAAGGCAGTGACTTTGAGCAAGCACACATGTCTAATGCCTTGTCGAGTCGGCCCATCTGAGGCTTAGGCGCGTCTATAATTCGGTGCCGCTGCCTCAGACAGAACTGGTTATTTAGAGCCTAAACAACAGACGCGCCTGCTCGGTCGGTGCCGCTGCCTTTGGCACAGATGTTGATCTGGTGCTTAAGCTAACGGGATTCATGCCAGTTAGGTGCCACTGCCACAGATATGCCTGTCGGCGCAGTTCCATTGCCTTAGACATACCTGCAGACTCGTTGCTACTGGCTCATGCAGGCATGCGCGCTGGCTCAGTGCGACAGCTTCAGATATAATTGATGGATCAGTGCCAATGCCTCAGAGGTACCTGGCTGCTCGATGCAGTTGCGTTTGTCATGTCACATAAATAATCAGTGGTTTGGAGCCATTACTGCTGATTCCGTGCCTTAACCGCAGACGCGCCTGCTGCCTCTATACCGTTGTCTCAGTCATAACTGCTAATTCCTTGCATAAACCATAGAGGTGCCTGCTGGCCCTCTTCCTCCAGTGCCTAAGCTGCCTCAGATATAACTGCTGATTCGGTGCCTAAGCCATAGACGTGCATGCTGGCTCGCTGCCGCTACCTCCGACATAACTGTTAATTCGGTGCCTAAGCCATAGACCTGTCTGCTGGTTCTTTGCCACTTCCAAAGGAATGTCTGAAGCAGTGGCGCCTAGCTAGCAGGCATGACTATGGCTTAGGCACCAAAGCAACAGATATGCCTGCGGCAGACGCAACGATCTAAATTAGATCTTTAGTAGGAGGCAGTGACGTTGAGCAAGCAGACATGTATAACATCTTGCCCAGCAGGCGTATCTGTGGCTTAGGCACCGAATCAGCTGTTTTGTCTTTGGCAATGGCTCCGAGCCAGAGGCATGTTTGAGGCAGTGACTTTGAGCAAGCAAACATGTCTAATGCCTTGTCCCTTAGGTCCATTTGAGAATTAGGCGCGTCTTTAATTCGGTGCCGCTGCCTCAGACAGAACTGCTATTCAGAGCCTAAACCACAGACGCGCCTGTTTGGTCGGTGCCGCTGCCTTTTAGCACAGCTGCCGATCCGGTGCCTAAGCTAAAGAGATACATGCCAATTAGGGGCCACTGCCACAGACATGCCTGTTGGCACGCTTCGATTGCCTTAGACATACCTGCAGGCCCGTTGCTACTGGCTCAGGCATGCGCGCTGGCTCAGTTTGACAGCTTCAGATATAACTGATGGATCAGTTTGTCTCAGTCATAACTGCTAATTCCTTGCCTAAACCAAAGACGCGCCTGTTGGCTCGGTCCGGCTTCCGCCAGTGCCTTAGCAATAAACATGCCTGCTGGCTCGGTTCCGCTGCCTCAGATATAACTGCTGATTCGACGCCTAAGCCACAGACCTGCTGCTGGCTCTGTGCCACTTCCAAAGGAATGTCTGAAGCAGTGACGCCTAGCTAGCAGGCATGTCTATGGCTTAGGCACCAAATCAACAGATATGCCTGCGGCAGTGGCACCGATCCAGCAGGCGCATCTGTGGTTTAAGTTCCAAATCAGCTGTTTTGGCTGAGGCAGGCATTTCCGAGGCATTCAAGTTGAGCAAGCAGACATTTATATAACATCTTACCCAGCAGGCATAACTTTGAGCAAGAAACATGTCTAATGCCTTGTCCAGTCGGCCCATCTGAGGCTTAGGCGCGTCTATAATTCGGTGCCGCTGCCTCAGAGAGAACTGCTCATTCAGAGCCGAAATCACAGACGCGCCTGCTCGGACGGTGCCGCTGCCTTTGGCACATCTGCCGATCCGGTGCCTAAGCTAACGAGATGCATGCTAGTTAGGTGCCTCTGCCACAGACATGCCTGTCGGTACGGGTCCATTGCCTTAGACATACCAGTAGGCTCGTTGCTACTGGCTCATGCAGGCATGCGCGCTGGCTCCGTGCGACCGCTTCAGATATAACTAATGGATCAGTGCCAATGCCCCAGAGGTACCTGGCTGCTCGATGCAATTGCGTTTGTCATGTCACATAAATAATCAATGGTTTGGTGCCATTACTGCTGATTCTGTGCCTAAACCACAGACGCGCCTGCTGCCTCGATAAAGTTGTCTCAGTCATACTTGCTAATTCATTGCATAAACCATAAACGCGCCTGCTGGGTCGGTCCCGCTTCCTCCAGTGCCTAAGCAACAGACATTCCTGCTGGCTCGGTTCCGCTGCCTCAGATACAACTGCTGATTCGGTACCTAAGCCACAGTCCTGCCTGCTGGCTGTGTGCTACTTCCAAAGGAATGTCTGAAGCAGTGGCGCCTAGCTAGCAGACATGTCTATGGCTACGGCAACAAATCAACACATATGCCTGTGGCAGCGGCATCGATCCAGCAGGCGCATCTGTGGTTTAATTTCCAAATAAGCTGTTTTGTCTGAGGCAGGCATTTCCGAGGCAGAGACGTTGAGGAAGCAGACATGTATGAACTCTTGCCCATCAGGCGTGTCTGTGGCTTAGGCACCGAATCAGCTGTTTTGTCTGTGGCAGTGGCTCCGAGCAAGCAGGCATGTTTGAGGCAATGACTTTCAGCAAGCACACATGTCTAATACCTTGTCCAGTCGACACAGCTGAGGCTAAGGCGCATCTATAATTCGGTGCCGCTGCCTCAGACAGAACTGCTTATTCAGAGCCTAAACCATAGACGCGTATGCTCGGTCGGTGCCGCTGCCTTTAGCACAGCTGCTGATTAGGTGCCTAAGCTAAAGAGATACATGTTAGATAGGTGCCACTGCCACAGACATGCATGTCCACGGTTCCATTGCCTTAGATATACCTGCAGGCTCGTTGCTACTGGCTCAGGCATGCGAGCTGGCTTAGTGCGACAGCTTCAGATATAGCTGATGGATCAGTACCAATGCCTCAGAGGTTACTGGCTGCTCGATGCCATTGCGTTTGTCATGTCACATAAATAATCAATGGTTAGGTACCATTACTGCTGATACAGACGCGCCTGCTGCCTCTGTACCGTTGTCTCAGTCATAACTGCTAATTCCTTGCCTAAACCATAGTCGCGCCTGCTGGCTCGGTCCCGCTTCCTCCAGTGCCTAAGCAGTAGACATATCTGCTGGCTTGGTTCCGCTGCCTCAGATATAACTGCTGATTCGGTGCCTAAGCCATAGACGTGCATGCTGGCTCAGTGCCGCTGCCTCCGACATAACAGCTGATTCGGTGCCTAAGTCACAGACCTGCCTGCTGGCTCAGTGCTACTTCCAAAGGAATGTCTGAAGCAGTGGCGCCTAGCTAGCAGGCATGTCTATGGCTTAGGCACCAAATCAGCAGATATGCCAGTGGCAGTGGCACCGATCCAGCAGGCGCATCTGTGATTTAAGTTCCAAATCAGCTGTTTTGTCTGAGGCAGGCATTTCCGAGGCAGTGACGTTGAGCAAGCAGACATGTATAACCTCTTGCCCAGCAGGCGTGTCTGTGGCTTAGGCACCGAATCAGCTGTTTTGTCTGTGGCAGTGGCTCCGAGCAAGCAGGCATGTTTGAGGCAATGACCTTGAGCAAGCACACATGTCTAATGCCTTGTCCAGTCGGCCCATCTGAGGCTTAGGCGCGCCTATTATTCGGTGCCGCTGCCTCAGACAGAACTGCTTATTCAGAGCCTAAACCATAGACGCGCCTGCTTTGTCGGTACCGCTACCTTTAGCACAGCTGCTGATTCGGTGCCTAAGCTAAAGAGATACATGGTAGATAGGTGCCACTGCCACAGACCTGCCTGTCGACACGGTTCCATTGCCTTTGTCGTACCTGCGGGCTCGTTGCTACTGGTTCATGCATGCGCGCTGGCTTAGTGTGACAGCTTGGATTAGTGTCAATGCCACAGAGGTACCTGGCTGCTCGATGCCATTGCGATTTATTGTCACATAAATAGTTAATGGTTTGGTGCCGTTACTGCTGATTCGGTGCCTAAACCACAGACAAGCCTGCTGCCTCTGTACCGTTGTCTCAGTCATTACTGCTAATTCCTTGCCCAAACCATAGACGCACCTGCTGACTCGGTCCCGCTTCCTCCAGTGCCTAAACAATAGACATGCCTGCTGGCTCGGTACCGCTGCCTTAGATATAGCTGCTGATTCGGTGCCTAAGCAATATACGTGCATGCTGACTCAGTGCCGCTGCCTCCGACATAACAGCTGATTCGGTGCTTAAGCCACAGACCTGCCTGCTGGCTCTGCGCCACTTCCAAAGGAATGTCTGAAGCAGTGGCACCTAGCTAGCAGGCACGTCTATGGCTTAGACCAAATCAACAGATATGACTGCGGCAGCGGCACTGATCCAGCAGGCGCATCTGTGGTTATAGTTCCAAATCAGCTGTATTGTCTGTGACAGTGGCTCCGAGCCAGCAGGCATGTTTGATGCAGTGACATTGAGCAACCACACATGTCTAACGTCTTGTCCAGTCGGCCCTTCTGAGGCTTAGGCGCGTCTATAATTCAGTGCCGCTGCCTCAGACAGAACTGGTTATTCAGAGCATAAACCACAGACGCGCCTGCTCGGTCGGTGCCGCTGCCTTTGGCACAGCTGCTGCTCCGGTGCTTAAGCTAACGATATTCGTGCCAGTTAGGTGCCACTTCCACAGACATGCCTATCGGCACGGTTCCATTGCCTAAGACATACCTGCAGGCTCGTTGCTACTGGCTCATGCAGGCATGCGCGCTGGCTCAGTGCGACAGATTCAGATATAATTGATGGATCAGTGCCAATGTCTCAGAGGTACCTGGCTGTTCGATGCAGTTGCGTTTGTCGTGTCAAATAAATACACAGTGTTTGGTGCCATTACTGCTGATTCGGTGCCTGAACCACAGACGCGCCTGCTGTCTCTATACCGTTGTCTCAGTCATAACTGCTAATTCCTTGCATAAACCATAGACGTGCCTGCTGGCTTGGTCCGGCTTCCTCCAGTGCCTAAGCAATAGACATGCCTGCTGGCTCGGTTCCGCTGCTTCAGATATAACTGCTGATTCGGTGCCTAAGCAATAGACGTGCATGCTGGCTCGCTGCCGCTGCCTCCGACATAACTGTTGATTCGGTGCCTAAGCCATAGACCTGTCTGCTGGTCTGTGCCACTTCCAAAGGAAAGTCTGAAGCAGAGGCGCCTAGCTAGCAGGCATGACTATGGCCTAGGCACCAAAGCAACAGATATGCCTGCGGCAGCGGCAACGATCCATCAGGCGTATCTGTGGTTTAAGTTCCAAATTAGCTATTTTGTAGGAGGAAGGCATTTCCGAAGCAGTGACGTTGAGCAAGCAGACATGTATAACATCTTGCCCAGCAGGCGTATCTGTGGCTTAGGTACCGAATCAGCTGTTTTGTCTGTGGCAGTGGCTCCAAGCCAGCAGGCATTTTTGAGGCAGTGACTTTGAGCAAGCAAACATGTCGAACGCCTTGTCCAGTCGGCCCATCTGAGGGTTAGGCGCGTCTATAATTCGGCGCCGCTGCCTCAGACAGAACGGGTTATTCAGAGCCTAAACCACAGACGCGCCTGCTCGGTTGGTGCCGCTGCCTTTGACACAGCTGCTGATTCGGTGCCTAAGCAAATGAAATGCATGCTAGTTAGGTGCCACTGCCACAGACATGCCTGTCGGCACGGTTCCATTGCCTTAGACATACCATGCTCTCGATGCAACTGGCTCAGGCATGCTGGCTAAGTGCGACAACTTTAGATATTACTGATGGATCAGTGCCAATGCCCCAGAGGTACCTGGCTGCTCGATGCCATTGCGTTTGTTATGTCACATAAATAATCAATGGTTTGGTACCATTACTGCTGATTCGGTGCCTAAACCACACACGCGCCTGCTGTCTCTATACCGTTGTCTCACTCATAACTCCTAATTCCTTGCCTAAACCATAGACGCGCCTGCTGGGTCGGTCCCGCTTCCTCCAGTGCCTAAACAATAGACATGTCTGCTGGATCGGTTCCGCTGCCTCAGATATAACTGTTGATTTGGTGCCTAAGCCATAGACGTGCATGCTGGCTCGGTGCTGCTGCCTCCGACATAACTGCTGATTCGGTGTATAAACCACAGACCTGCCTGCTGGCTCTGTTCCACTTCCAAACGAATGTCTGAAGCAGTGGCGCCTAGCTAGCAGGCATGTCTGTGGCTTAGGCACCAAATCAACAGATCTGCCTGCGGCAGCGGCACCGATCCAGCAGGCGCATCTTATGTTTAAGTTCCAAATCAGCTGTTTTGTCTGAGGCAGGCATTTCCGAGGCAGTGACAGTGAGCAAGCAGACATTGATAACATCTTGCCCAGCAGGCGTGTCTGTGGCGTAGGCACCGAATCAGCAATTTTGTCTGTGGCAGTGGCTCCGAGCCAGTAGGCATGTTTGAGGCAGTGACTTTGAGCAAGCAAACATGTCAAATGCCTTGTCCAGTCGGCCCATCTGAGGCTTAAGCTCGTCTTTAATTCGGCGCCGCTGCCTCAAACAGAACTGCTTATTCAGAGCCTAAACCACAGACGCACCTGGTCAGTCGGTGGCGCTGCCTTTGGCACAGCTGCTGATTCGGTGCCTAAGCTAAAGAGATGTATGCTAGTTAGGTGCCACTGCCACACACATGTCTGTCGGAACGGTTCCATTGCCTTATACATATCTGCAGGCTCGATGCAACTGGCTCAGACATGTGCGCTGGCTCAGTGCGACAGCTTTAGATATAACTGATGGATCAATACCCATGCCTCAGAGGTACTTGGCTGCTCGATGCTATCGCGTTTGTCATGTCACATAAATAATCAATGGTTTGGTGCCATTAGTGCTGATTCGGTGCCTAATCCACAGACGCGCCTGCTGCCTCTGTATCGTTGTCTCAGTCATAACTGCTAATTTCTTGCCTAAACCATAGACGCGCATGCTGGCTCGGTCCCGCTTCCTCCAGTGCCTAAACAATAGACATTCCTGCTGGCTCGGTTCCGCTGCCTCAGATTTAACCGCTGATTCGGTGCCTAAGCAATAGACGTGCATGCTGGCTCGGTGCCGCTGCCTCCGACATAACTGCTGATTCGATGCCTAAGCCACAGACCTGCCTGCTGGCTCTGTGCCACTTCCAAAGGAATGTCTGAAGCAGTGGCGTCTAGCTAGCAGGCATGTCTATGGCTTAGGCACCAAATCAACAGATATGCCTGCGGCAGCGCTACCGGTCCAGCAGGCGCATCTGTGGTTTAAGTTCCAAATCAGCTGTTTTTTCTGAGGCAGGCATTTCCGAGGAAGTGACGTTGAGCAAGCAGACATGTACGAGACGTCTTGCCCAGCAGGCGTGTCTGTGGCTTAGGCGCCGAATCAGTTGTTTTGTCTGTGGCAAGCAGGCATGTTTTAGGCAGTGACTTTGAGCAAGCAAACATGTCTAATGCCTTGTCCAGTCGGCCCATTTGAGGCTTAAGGGTGTTTTTAATTCGGTGCCGCTGCCTCAGACAAAACTGCTTTTTCAAAGCCCAAACCACAGACGCGCCTGCTCGGTCGGTGCCGCTGCCTTTGGCACAGCTGCTGATCCTGTGCCTAAGCTAATGAGATGCATGCTAATTAGGTGCCACTGCCACAGATATGCCTGTCGGCACGGTTCCATTGCATTAGACATACCTGCAGGCTCGTTGCTACTGGCTCAGGCATGCGCGCTGGCTCAGTGTGACAGCTTCAGATATAACTGATGGATCAGTACCAATGCCTCATAGGTACCTGGCTGCTTGATGACATTGCGTTTGTTATGTCACATAAATAATCAATGGTTTGGTACCATTACTGCTGATTCGGTGCCTAAACCACAGACGCGCCTGCTGCCTCTGTACCGTTGTCTAGGTCATAACTGCGATTCCTTGCCTAAACCATAGACGGGCCTGCTGGCTCGGTCCCGCTTCCTCCAGTGCCAAAGGAATAGACATACCTGTTCGCTCGGTTCCGCTGCCTCAGATATAACTGCTGAATCGGTGCCTAAGCCATAGACGTGCATGCTGGCTCGGTGCCGCTGCCTCCGACATAACTGCTGATTCGGTGTCTGAGCCACAAACCTGCCTGCTGACTCTGTGTTTATTCCAAAGGAATCTTTGAAGCAGTGGCGCCTAGCTATCGGGCATGTCTATGGCTTAGGTAGCCAATCAACAAATATGCCTGCGGCAGCGGCACCATTCCAGCAGGCGCATCTGTGGTTAAAGTTTCAAATCAGGTGTTTTGTCTGAGAAAGGCATTTCCGAGGCAGTGATGTTGAGCACGCAGACATGTATAACCTCTTGCCCAGCAGGCGTGTCTGTGGCTTAGGCACCGAATCAGCTGTTTTGTTTGTGGCAGTGGCTCCGAGCCAGCAGACATGTTGTCGCTGCCTCAGACAGAACTAGTTATTCAGAGCCTAAACCACAGACGCGCCTGCTCGGTCTGTGCCCCTACCTTTTGCACAGCTGCTGATTCGGTGCCTAAGCTAAAGAGATGCATGCAAGTAAGGTGCCACTGCCACGGACTTGCCTGCCGGCACGGTTCCGTTGTCTTAGACATACCTGCAGGCTCGTTGCTACTGGCTCAGGCATGCGCGTTGGCTCAGTGCGACAGCTTCAGATATAACCGATGGATCAATGCCAGTGCCTCAGAGGTACCTGGCTGCTCGATGCCGTTGCTTTTGTCATGTCACATAAATAAACAATGGTTTGGTGCGATTACTGCTGATTCGGTGCCTAAACCAAGGACGCTCCTGCTGCCTCTGTACCGTTGTCTCAGTCATAACTGCTAATTCCTTGCCTAAACCATAGACGCGCCTACTGGCTCGGTCCAGCTTCCTCCAGTGCCAAAGCAATAGACATTCCTGCTGGCTCGGTTCCGCTGCCTCAGATATAAATGCTGATTCGGCGCCTAAGCCACAGACCTGCCTGCTCGCTCTACACCACTTCCAAAGGAATGCTGAAGCAGTGGCATCTAGCTAGCAGGCATGTCTATGGCTTAGACACCAAATCAACAGATATGCCTGCGGCAGCGGCACCGATCCAGCAGGCGCATCTGTGGTTTTAGTTCCAAATCAGCTGTTTTGTCTGTGACAGTGGCTCCGAGCCAGCAGGCATGTTTGATGCAGTGACTTTGAGCAAGCACACATGTCTAATGCCTTGTCCAGTCGGCCCATCTGAGGCTTAGGCGCGTCTATAATTCGCTGCGGCTGCCTCAGACAGAACTGGTTATTCAGAGCCTAAACCACAGACGCGCCTGCTCGGTCGGTGCCGCTGCCTTTGGCACAGCTGCTGCTCCGGTGTGTAAGCTAACGATATTCATGTCAGTTAGGTGCCACTGCCACAGACATGCCTGTCGGCACGGTTCCATTGCCTAAGACATACCTGCAGGCTCGTTGCTACTGGCTCATGCAGGCAGGCGCGCTGGCTCAGTGCGACAGCATCAGATATAATTGATGGATCAGTGCCAATGTCTCAGAGGTACCTGGCTGCTCGATGCAGTTGCGTTTGTCGTGTCACATAAATAATCAGTGGTTTGGTGTCATTACTGCTGATTCGGTGTCTAAACCACAGACGCCCCTGCTGTCTCTATACCGTTGTCTCAGTCATAACTGCTAATTCCTTGCATAAACCATAGACGTGCCTGCTGGCTCGGTCCCGCTTCCTCCAGTGCCTAAGCAATAGACATGCCTGCTGGCTCGGTTCCGCTGCCTCAGATATAACTGCTGAGTCGGTGCCTAAGCAATAGACGTGCATGCTGGCTCGCTGCCGCTGCCTCCGACATAACTGTTGATTCGGTGCCTAAGCCATTGACCTGTCTGCTGGACTATGCCACTTCCAAAGGAATCTCTGAAGCAGAGGCACCTAGCTAGCAGGCATGACTATGGCTTAGGTACGAAAGCAACAGATATGCCTGCGGCAGCGGCAACGATCCATCAGGCGCATCTGTGGTTTAAGTTCCAAATTAGCTATTTTGTAGGAGGCAGGCATTTCCGAAGGAGTGACGTTGAGATGTATATCATCTTGCCCAGCAGGCGTATCTGTGGCTTAGGTACCGAATCAGCTGTTTTGTCTGTGGCAGTGCCTCCGAGCCAGCAGGCATGTTTGAGGCAGTGACTTTGAGCAAGCAAAAATGTTTAATGCCTTGTCCAGTCGGCCCATCTGAGGCTTAGGCGCGTCTATAATTCGGCGCCGCTGCCAGACAGAACTGCCTCTTCAGAGCCTAATCCACAGACGCGCCTGTTCGGTTGGTGCCGCTGCCTTTGACACAGCTGCTGGTTCGATGCCTAAGCTAATTAGATGCATGCTAGTTAGATGCCACTGACACAGACATGCCTGTCGGCACGGTTCCATTGCCTTAGACATACCCGAGGCAGTGGCGTTGAGCAAGCAAATATGTATAACGCCTTGCCCATCAGGCGTGTCTGTGGCTTAGGCACCGAATCAGCTGTTTTGTCTGTGGCAGTGGCTCCGAGCCAGCAGGCATGTTTGAGGCAGTGACTTTGAGATAGCAAACATGTCTAATGCCTTGTCCAGTCGGCCAATCTGAGGCTTAGGTGCGTCTATAATTCGGTATAATTCAGAACTGGTTATCAGAGCCTAAACCAGAGACGCGCTTGCTCGGTCGGTGCCGCTGCCTTTGGCACAGCTGCTGATTCGGTGCCTAAGAAAAAGAGATGCATGCTAGTTAGGTGCCACTGCCACAGACATTCATGTCGGCACGGTTCAATTGCATTAGATATACCTGCAGTTTCGTTGCTACTGGTTCAGGCATGCGAGCTGGCTCAGTGCGAAAGCTTCAGATATAGCTGATGGATCAGTACCAATGCCTCAGAGGTATCTGGCTGCTCGATGCCATTGCGTTGGTCATGTCATAAATAATCAATGGTTAGGTACCATTACTGCTAATACAGCAGCGCCTGCTGCCTCTGTACCACTGTCTCCGTCATAACTGCTAATTCCTTGCCTAAACCATAGAGGCGCCTGCTGGCTCGGTCCCGCTTCCTCCAGTGCCTAAACAATAGACAATCCTTCTGGCTCGGCTCCGCTGCCTCAGATATAACTGCTGATTCGGTGCCTAGGCCATAGATGTGCATGCTGGCTCCGTGCCGCCCGCTGCCTCCAACATAACTACTGATTCGGTGCCTAAGCCACAGACCTGCCTGCTGGCTCTGTGCCACTTCCAAAGGAATGTCTGTAGCCGTAGCGCCTAGCTAGCTGGCATGTCTAGGGCTTAGGCACGAAATCAACAGATATGCCTGCGGCAGCTGCACCGATCCAGCAGGCGCATCTGTGGTTTAAGTTCCAAATCAGCTGTTTTGTCTGAGGCAGGCATTTCCGAGGCAGTGACGTTGAGCAAGCAGACATGTATAACATCTTGCCGAGCAGGCGTGTCTGTGGCTTAGGCGCCGAATCAGCAGAATCAGCAGAATCTGCTGGCTGGATGCCGATGCCTCTGACATAACTGCTAATTCGGTGCCTATCCCACTTATATGCCTAAGCCACAGACGTGGATGCTGGCTCGGTACCGCTGCCCGAGACTTGACTTCTGCTGATTCTGTGCCTATGCCATAGACGTGACTGCTGGCTCGGTGACACTGCCCCAGGCATGCCTGCTGGCTAAGTTTCACTGCCTCAGACATACCTGCAGGGTCGTTGCCACTCGCTCAGACATGCACACTTGCTCAGTGCCACTGCCTCAGACATAACTGATAGATCCGTTCCAATGTCTCAGAAGTTGTTCGATGTCACTGTGTCTGTCACGCCTTTTGACTTAGTGCCATTGCCACATAAATACTTTAAGGCTCGGTGCCAAGGCATTAGGCATGTCTGCTGCATCAAAGCCTCTATCTCGGACATGCCTGCTGACTGTCGGTGCCACTGCCTCAGACATAACTGCTGATACGGTGCCTAAGTCACAGACGCGCCAGCTGACTCGATCCCGCTGCCTCATTCATAACTGTTGATTTCTTGCCTAAAACACAGACGCTCCTGATGCCTCTTTCCCGCTGCCTCAGACATAACTGCTGATTCCTTGCCTAAAATTACAGACGCGCCTGCATGCTCGGTCCCGCTTCCTGAGACATAATTACTGATTCGGTGTCTAAGACATAGGTCTGCCTGCTGGCTCGGCCCCGCTGCCTCAGATACAACTGTTGATTCGGTGCCTATGCCATAGACGTGCCTGTTGGCTCGTTGCTAATGCCTCAGACATAACTGCTGATTCGGTGCTCAAGCTACAAAGTACCTGTTTGCTCGGGGTCACTTTCACAGGCATGCCTGCAGGCTCGGTTCCACTGCCTCAAGAGATACCTGCAGGGTCCCTTGTCACTGGCTGACACAAGCACGCTTGATCAGTGTCATTGACTCAGGCTAAACTAATGGATTTGTGCCACTGTTTCAAAGGTACCTGGTTGCTCGATGCCACTGTGACTGTCAATGACTGTCACACAAACACGTTATGAATCGGTGGCAGGGCATCAGACAAGTCTGCTGATTCGGTGCCTAAGCCAAAGACGTGCCTGCTGGCTGGCGCCACTGCTTCAGACATGACTGCTGATCCGGCGTCTAAGCCACGTGCCTGCTGGCTCGGAACCGCTGCCTCAGTCATCACTTGTAATTCCGCACCTCAACCACAGATGCGCCTGCTGGCTGGGTCCCGCTGCCTCAGATCTAACCGCTGATTCGGTGCCTAAGACATACACTTGCCTGCTGGCTCGGTGCCTCTGCTTGAAACATGACTGCTGATTCAGAGCCTAAACCTCAGGCGTGCCCATGGCTCGGTTCCACATCTCTGCTGACTGGGTTCCATTGCCTCAGAGATACCTGCTGGGTCGTCGTCACTGGCTGAGACATTCTCCCTGACTCAGTGCCACTGCCTGATGCTAAACTAACGAACCAGTGCCACTGCCTAACATGTACCGGGTTGTTCGTTGCCACTGTGAATGTCATGCCTAATTATTCAGTGTCATTGCCACACAAATATTTTATGGATCGCAGGAAAGGCATCAGACATGTCTGGTGGCTATAAGTCAGTGTCTCGGACATGCCTGCTCACTCGCTCCCACTGCCTCAGAGGAAAAGGCTGATTCGGTGCCAAAGCCACAGACGTCCCTGCTGGTTTGATACTGCTGCTTCGCACTGGCTAAGACATGCACGCTCGGTCAGTTCCACTGCCTCAGACATAACAGATGATTCGGTGCCTGAGCTAAAGTCGTGCCTGCTGCCTTGGTGCCACTGTCTCAGGCATGTCTGCGGGCTCGGTTCCACTACTTCAGACATACCTGCATGATCATTGCAAATGGCTCCGACATTCCCTGATGGCTCAGTGCCACTGCCTCAGACATAACCTATGGATCAGTGCTTCTGCCTCAAGAGTACCTGGTTGTTCGATGTCACTGCCACCGACATGTCAATAGGCGTAGGGCCACTGCAACCAAACACATACTTAATGGCTCGGTGCCAAAGCATCGGACATGCCTGCTGGCTCAAACTGAATGACTCAAACAGGCCTGCTGCCTCGGAGGAACTGTCTGATGCATAACTGCTGATTCGGCGCCTAAGCCACAGACGTGCATGTTCGCTCATTAGATGCCACTACCTAAGGCATGCCTGCTGGCACGGTTCCACTGACTCAGATATGCCTGCAGTGTCGTTGCCAAAATGGCTCAGACATGTTCGTTAGTTCAGTGCCACGCCTCAATCATAACTGATAGGTCAGTGTCACTGCCTCATACGTACTTGGTTGCTCGACGCCACTGCAGTTGTCATATCTAATGAATTATTGCCACTGCTATACAAATACTGTATTGCTCGTCGCGAAGGCATTAGACATGTCTGCTTGCTCAGCATCACTGCCTCGGACATGCCTGCTTTCTCGGAGCGACCGCCTCAGACAAAACTGCTGATTGGGAGCCTAAACCCCACACGCGCCTGCTGGTTCGAAGCCGTAGCCTCAGGCATACCTGCTGATTCGATTACTGAGCCATAGGTGGCCCCCGCCCATCGGAACTTGAAGAAATAGATGGACTGCTTCCACGCAGAGCTGAAACCAACCCGGGCACGAGTACTGGTAAACCGCTTAGAGGTTCTAAGCCTGACCAGGCAAAACGGTGCGTGTCGGCCAATCCATGCTTATAAACCCTATTGGTATTATTGGGCGGCAGGGATCTCAATGTCGGGTAAAAGTCCGACAAAATTTGAAGCAACGTCTCGATTTAAGCCCCATAGTGGAATTCGTTTCACTGACAGTTCCAAGGCGGTTCTTCTGTTGTGGTTTATTTTTGTTATAGCTTGTCTTTGAGTGTGTGTATTGCTTATATTATTTTGCTTTGGATAGCCAATTCGCCATTTTGTGGGAAAGTAACTGTCCTTTTGGTTTTCCGCTAGTAATGTTTCCATTAGGGTCTAGTTGTTTCTGCGGCCCCGATAGCTCAGTTGGTAGAGTGTCCGCTCCGGGGAACGGGAGGTCACGGGTTCGATCCCGGGCCGCGACATACCATAGTCGTTAGGAATGGTACTAGCTGCTCCTCGCTTGGCACTCAGATTTACGGGGTAGAGCTAGGACTGGTCGACCCAGTGTCAGGATAATGTGACCGGGTGTGGTATCATGTAATGTGTCTGGGTCATGATACTTCAGTGAGGCAGCACTATACATATGAGCATTGAGCTCCCTATGGCAACCAGACACCGTCGTGATATGACTGAAAAACTGTTGAAAGCGACGTTAAACCCGAATTCACACCCACACACACACACACTAGTTGTTTCATGTTTCTGTTTCTTTCCCGTGGTGTCTCTGATTGGAGCCTTGGATTAATGGTATCGATTCCTGATCATCGCCTTCACTTCTATTTTATATATCGACAGGGACTATAACAGCAGGTCCTATCCAGTTACATACCTACAGGGACCATAACAGACGGTTCAATCCAGCTACACACAGTCTACATACCGACAGTGGACTCGACAGCAAGTTCTATTCAGTTACATACTCATAGGGACCATAACAGCAAGTCCGTTCAGGTTACATACCTACAGGGAACATTACAGCAAGTCAGCCTACAGTGACTATAACAGCAGGCCAGCTCAGTTTACATACCTACATGGAGACTAACAGCAGGTCCTTTTCAGTTATATACCTACAGGGACCGTTATGGCGGGTCAGCTCAGGTTACCCTTCTATAGGGCAAATAACACCAAGGCATATTCTTTTAATAACTACATGGGCCAAATCAGCAATTCCATTTAGTTTGTACTAATTTATTTTTGTTCAATTGCGATGGAAGCCTCAAGTTTATCTAATCGCTCTCGAACACTCATTCCGGATTTTTTTCACGCGCGCAAGAGAGAGGCAGTGACTATTACACCACTGCTACCCATTTATACCTGGGTGGAGTGAGGCAGTGTCTTTATGTGTCTTGCCCAAGAACACACCTCGATAACGGGTGCCGGATTCGAACGCACAACTTCTCGATCATGAATCGAACGAGTTAACCACTGCGCTATCCATTTACAGACCTACAGTGACCGTAAGAGCAATTTCATGCCAGTAATAACCTACAGGCACCATGACAGCAGGTCCAATCCAGTTATATACCTACATTGTCAATTACAGCAGCTCCGATAAGGTATCATTCCTACCTAGACTGTAACAGCCGTTCGGCATAGGTTGCATACCTACAGGGGGGAATAACAGCAGAACATATCCAGTTATATACGAACAGGGACCATAAAAGGCCCGTTAAAGTCATAGCCAGTTATATACCTACTCAACATAACAGCAAGTCCTATCCAGTTGCATACCTACAGGGCCCATAACAGCAAGTTCTCTCCATTTAAATACCTACATGGACCATAACAGCAGATCCACTCATGTTTCCTAACTACAGGTACCATAACAGCATGTCCGCTCAGCTTACATAATTACAGGGACCATAACAGTATGCTCTATCCAGTGACATTACTACAGGAACCATATCAGCAGGAACGCTAAAGACCGCTCATATTACACACCTACAGGGACAATGACAGCAGGTCCACCCAGGTAACATAACAACAGGGACAATTACAGCATGTCCTATCCAGTAACATTCCTAAAGGGATAATAACAGGCGGTGCTAGCATGTCACATACCTACATGGGCCATAAAAGCAGGTCCGTTCAGCTTTCATAATGACAGGAACCATAACAGCAGGTCCTATCTGGTTACATACCTACAGTGAACATTACAGCAGGTCTGCTCAAGAAACATACCTACAGGAGCCATAACTCCACGTCCGCTCAGGTAACATACCTGCAGGGACCAAAATAGCAGGTTAGCTCGGCTTACATAATTACAGGGACTATAACAGCAGGTCATATCCAGTTCCATACGTACAGGGACCATAACAGCAAGACCGCTAAGGCTATACACCTACAGGGACCATGACACCAAATATAAATCAAAAATGAGTTCCTTTAAGAGCAATGAAAACATTCATAAGAAAGACGATGGGTACCAAGTCATATCCAGTTAAAGACCAACAAGGATTATAACAGCAGGTCTGCTCAGGTTAAAAACGTACAAGTACCATAACAGCAGGTCCTATCCAGGTACGTAGCTACAGGGACATTAACAGGAGATACTATCCAGTTATATACCTACAGGGACCATAACAGCAGGTCCGCCAAGTTTACATATCTACAGGGATAATTACAGCATGGCCAATCGGGTAAAAAATATAAAGGGGCCATAATATGTTGTCCTAACAGGTTACATATCGACAGGGACCATAAAAGCAGGTCCTAGCCAGTTACAAACCTACAGAGAGCATAACAGTCGGTTCTATCCAGCTCCACACATACCGTTTCCATAACAGCAGGTCCGAACAGGTTATATATGAACAGGGACCATAACAGCAAGTAATATCAAGTAACATACCTGCAGGGACCACAACAGCAGGTCCACTCAAGTTGCCTACAGGGACCATAAATGCTGGTCCGCCTTCAGGGACTGTAACAGCAAGCCCGCTCAGGTTACATAATTAATGCGTAACTATACCTAATTTAGTGACACAGAGACCTTTCTGATATTTAATCTTCATCAGTGTGTCTAAACCCCAACGTTTTGAAACCGAAACGGATGATGGACAAGACCCGGCAAACACAACACATCCCCCTCCGAGCACACAACGACCGACGTAGCTCATGAGACAGGTGAACTGGAGGCATCAGACAAGAGACGCCTACCAGGGAACTTATAGGCGCCCCACACCGAGCCAACATCAGCAAACATGGCCCACACTCCACGGAAGTCCCGGGCATCAGGAAGGAGATGCCCAAAGTAGCGAGAAAAGTACATAAAATAGAAGTGAAGGCAATGATCAGGAATCGATAAAATTAACCCACAGCTCCCATCAGCACAGGTTACATACTTACATGGAGAATAATAACAGGTCCTATCCAGTTACATACCTACAGGGACCGTAACAGCGGGTGCGTTCAGGTTACCAACATATTGGGCATATAAAAGCAACCCGTATCCTTTTACAAACCTATATGGACCAAAACAGCAATTCCTATCCAGTTACATACCGACAGCCACCATAAGAGCAATTCCATTCAAGTTACATACATACATACCTGCAGGGACCATAAAAGCAGGTCCAGTCCAGGTTACATACATACATTTACAGGGACCATTACAACAGCTCCGCTAATGTAACATTTATACCGGGGACTGTAACAGCCGGTCGACTTAGCTTAGATACCTACAGGGAGAATAACAGCAGGTCCTATCCAGATATGTACGTACAGGGACCATAACAGGTCCGCTCAAGTCATACCCAGTTACATACCTATATGACCATAACAGCAAGTCCTATCAAGTTGCTTACCTACAGGGACCATAATGTATTAGTTTAGAATTATTTTGAAAAAGTTTAATGTCACTAAAACATCACAGAATATTGCATTGGGGGTTAAAATCAAAGAAAATTCAAGGGAGGTTACTCTTAGAGGAAAATAGGTGTGTATCATATATAAATCAGCATAAGTTAAGAACTAATGGGAATCTTTCATGCGGTTTTCAATAAAACGACCCTCTTTGCATATGCTTTCACCGTGCTTCATACTAAAATTTTCTTAAATATCTTTCTACTTGCTCTTTTACATTTGCCGGGTCCGCAGGAAGCTCTTTTGAGGCCGCCAGGTCGAATGTTCAAATATCTCACGAGGGATCCGGCAAATATTAATGCTATGATATAACCACCGATTATTGTTGTTCTTGCATAACGCCAAATGGGGACAAAAACGCCACAAAATTCCATATAAATTCTTCAAATGCGACCGGTATACCAATATGGCGGTTAGTTCAGAATGTTGTTTACAATGACGATGTTGCGCTTTAACCATCTGACATCATCATAGACCGCTAAAACACTACGTTCGGGGCGATAACGTTACGTCGCTTAAAGTTACGTAAACAAAGCAAGGCCCGTCTGGTGATATCAAAAGCTCAAAATACATGTTCAAACAGCACGCGATTTGCGCATGATTCTTGTTGTTTGAGCACAGCTTTTGGTCCATTTGACAATGGCTTCAAACAGCCATGTGCACATGAATTTTGGCAAACAAATAGTATTACTGCTTAGTGTATACACCTATCGTGACCATGACAGCAAACCTACATAGTTTACCTGCCTTTGAAGATCATAATATCTGACCCGCTGGGATAACATTCCTGCATGCTCCGCTTAGTTTGCATACCTACCTACATGAACCTCAACAGCAATAGTTATAGGGACTAAAACAACAACTCAATCGAGTCTGCATATCTATCCGGACAACAACAACCGGTTCACTCACTTTTAATATATGTTCAAAGAATACAACAGCAGATCAGCCTAATTGACCTTTGTACAGCAACCATAACAGCAGGTCCCCTAAGTTTACATTCTTACAGCGTCCTCTTAGTTTGTATCGAGATACATTCCTACCTCAGGTTTGTATCGAGTTACATACTTACAGGGACCATAACAGCAGGACCGCTCAGGCTACATACCGACAATGACCATGACAGTAAGTTATATTGAGTTACAAACTCAGCAGGTTCGCTCATGTTACATGCGTATAGGGACTATAACAGCCATCCAGTCACATACATACAGGATAGATGCAAGCCAATCCAATGAAGACTCAGAGACATACAAAATATAAGTGAGGGCAATGATCAGGAATCGATACAATTAACCCACAGCTCCCATCAGAGACACCAAGGGAACGAAACACAAACACGAATCAACCAGACCACAACGGAAACATCACCAGCGGAAAGCCAAAAGGACAGTTACTTTCCCACAAAATGGCCAATTGGCTTTCCAAAGCAAAATAATATAAGCGATACATACACTCAAAGACAAGCCATAACAAAAATAAACCACGACAGAAGAACCGCCTTGGAACAGACTGCTTTCTAAGCAACGGGGCTGATGAAACCCAGTCATTTGCACACAGAAAGGATATGAAGAAGTTCTTTGATGCACTAATGACAGTTTATATTCCCCTGAGCTCAGGATCCACTCCCCTCCTCAGTACAGATGTAACTAGTCTTACGACTGACAAAGACGCCATCTTAAAAAATGGGCTGAGCGTGATAGTGTTCTTCATCGGCTATTCTCTATCACTGATGAGGCTATCAATAGACTACCACAGGTTGAATGTAACCTGCTGCTTGACAAGTTCCAAATCGTTACGGAAACAGTGAAAGCAATAAAACGTCTGCCATCTTGCAAGGCCCCAGGACCAGATGCAATACCTGCTGACATTTTACAAAGCAGGAAGCACTCCAGTTGCAAAGAAGTTTATATAGTTATTTCACACTATTTGAAGAAAAGAAACCATCCCTCAAGAACTCAAGGATGTGTCAATTATTCACCTATTCAAACGGAAAAGGAACCCTCAGATCTGTGACAACCACGGTGGCATCTCTTTATTGTCAGTTGCTGGGAAGGGCCTTGTGAGAGTCATACTTAACCGAGTGAATGAACACCTTGAACAATCAGTGCTTCTAACAGAAAGCCAATTTGGGTTTAGAAAAGACAGAGGAACAATTGACATGATTTTCACAGCAAGGCAGCTGCAAGAGAAATGCCAAGAACAGAACATGGACCTATGCATGACCTTTGTTGACCTCACCAAAGCATTTGACACAATCATTCGTGGGGGCCTTGGAAGATCATGGTGACGATTGGATGTCCAACCACGTTCATAGCAATGGTGAGATAGGTGAACGATGGGTTGCTTGCACGGATCCAAAATGCTGGTGATTTTTTTCGGATCGATTCCCTGTGACAAACGCAGTCCAGCAATGCTGTATCTTAGCCCCAACACTGTTCAGCATGATGTTTTCTGCCACGCACAGAGATGCTTTCCAGGATGCTGACAATGACATACCTATTAGGTGTCGCTTTGATGGGAAGCTTTTCAATCTCAGAAGGTGGTTACAAGCCAAAACCAAGGTGCAGACAGAGGTGCTAGATGAGTTCCTCTTTGATGATGACATAGCAAAAGGTGCTCCAACAGAAGAGAAGATGAAAAAATGTATAAAGTAGAAGTAAAACAAAGATCAGGAATCGATACAATTAACTCACTGCACCCACCAAAGACACCAAAGGGAAAGAATCACAAACATTAAGTGACCATACCACAATAGAAACCTAAACAAAGGAAGGCCATAAGGACAGTTACTTTCCCACAAAATGGCCATATGACCATCCAAAATAAAAAGACACAAGTGATACACACAGCGAGCAGCAACAAACACAACATAAATAAATCGCCACAGAAGAACCGCATTGGAACGGTCAGTGGAAAGATTTCCACTGGGGGTCTTAAATCGATTCTACGTGGCCACAATCCTCGCCCTTACTTCCGTCGCGATTTAGACAAATAATTTGTTCAGTCCGCGTGAAGGCCTCCTAACTCATCAGTGCAACATCTCCGTGAACACAAATAATCAAAGAACCACAGAGGTGAGACAACGGTGAGGACTCGACAGCAAGAAACCACTGAAATGCTGGAGGAAAAGAAAATCAACAGTTAGACTCCGATGGGCCCGTCCAGAGACAGAGCATCATGCACCAACCAACATTGCCTTGAATTAGATCTCTCTAATTCTCAATAAGCCTTTACATTGGAACCATCATAGAATCTGAGGCCTGACCCACCGGCGTGCAATAAAAGAGGGAAGCAAAGTTGCCAACCGTGATTGGGTTAACTATCATGCATGCAGTCTGTCGTATAATATCCATGTTGTGCCCAATTTTTTTATATCGAAGAATGATTTTACGAAATTGGGTGTTAAAATCATTGCGGTTATATATTTTTCTGAATTAATATACTAAGTCACCATAATATTCGGGTTCCGATTGACCTTGTTGCAGAAGAGATTTAAGTCCAATATTGAATTTTGAAATTAAATCAGAATGGCGTCTATAAAATTTTGAAAAGGCTTTGCGTAGTTTATGGTACCGATAACCCTGATTAAGAAGTTTAGCCGTTAATAATTTATTACGAGTGTTGAAGTCAGTTACATGACTACATACTCTAACAAATCGAATTAAATGCGAAATATAAACGCCATAGGATGGCACACGAGGAAAATCACCATCCAAAAAAGGAAAATTTACAATCTCAAAATCAAAGTCATCGCGTTTATCATAAATTTTGCACGAAACAAACCCATCTACAATAGATAGATGTAAGTCCATAAACGGGGCCTCGGTATCAGAAGAATTTGCTTTATTTAACTGAAGTTCTGGGGGGTAAATCTGACTGATCAAACCATCGAAATAGGTATTATCAATATTTAATAAATCATCTAAATATCTTGAAGTGGAGCTAAAAGCTTCAATAATTTCAGATTGGTTATCAATAGAAAGCGACAACATGAAGTCTCTTTCATAACAATACAAGAATAGATCAGCCACAAGAGGTGCGCAATTCGTACCCAACGGAATGCCCACAATTTGTCTAAATAACTAAGTACCGAATCTAATATAAATATTGTCAAGTAGAAAGGTGAGGGCATCACACACTTTCTGACATGACCAAAGTGTATGATTCTTATGCTCTTTAGAAGTGAAAAATGTATTTCTGACATTACATGCAAGATAGAGAGAATCTTCTCTGTGAAAAGCCCATTCAATTAAATCATTAAGCTTTTCTTTTATAAGATTATGAGGAAGTGTAGTGTAAAGAGTGGAAAACTCGTAAGTAGACAGACTTGAAGCACAAAAATGTCTGGATTTCAATTTATTTAAAACCTCATTCGAAATTTTATAGACCAGAACAGATTTCTTCCTGATCTTTCAAAGACTTTATCACAATATTTAATCACATGCGTTTAATAGCAGTAAGACAGGAAGTTAATAATTTAGAAAGTTCAGTGGTAGTGCAAGAGTAGAATTTAAACCCGTGACAGCTATGATCTCACAATCAAAAAGACTGATACAGTCTATCAGCCAGCACCTTGCAAACCCTACAAAGAGCCCACCATCACAGTGACGGTCAAATATTGCAATTGGTAGACAAGTTCACCAACCTCGGGAGCACAATGTCAAGAGCCCTGCACATTGATGATGAAGTCAATGTCAGGATTGTCAGAACTACTGCAGCATTTGAGTGACTATGTGGCAGTGTCTAGGATCGAAGAGGAATAAGGGGTGTGCATGTACACTTCATATTTTCCAGTTCTATGGTGTATTCCTTGCTACCACTGGATAAACCTTTTACAGAACATATTGGAACGGTCAGTAAAATTACTAGTGGGTTTAAGTTAACTTTACGGGATCCCAGCCCTCAACCTCACTTTCACTGTGGTTCATCAAAGTATTTGTTTGCTTCGCGTGAAGGTTTTCTATCTCATCAGTGAATCAACTCTGTAAACAAAGAAATCACAATTAAAGCCAAGTCGACACAAGGATGAGAATTCGACAGTGAATCGCGCTGAGTCATCCGGCGTTGAACACAATGCCACAAGAACATTAAGGTAACGCCCCTACAGGGACTATAACAGCAGGTCAGCTCATGTACATGCAGGGACAATAACAGCTATTCTACATACAAGGACTATAACAGCACGTCCGTCCAGGTTACATACCTAAAGTGACAATTATAGCAGGTCCTATCCAGTAATATTCCTAAAGGACCAGAACATGCGGCCCAAACAGTTTATCTTCTTACCGGGACAACAACAGAAGGTCTGCTCAGCTAACACAATGACAGGGACCATAACAACAGGAAATATCCAGTTACATACCTACAGCGAACTTAACAGCAGGTCCGTTCAAGTTATAAACCTACAGTGACCATAACAGCATATCCGCTTTGGTTACATACTAACACGGACCAAAGCATCAATCCCCCTCAGCTTATACAATTACAATAACAGCATGCCCTGTCCAGTTACATACCTGAAGGGACCTAAACAGCAGATCTGCTCAATTCTACCCAGTTACATTCGTACAGGGATCATTACAGCAAGTCCTATCCAGTCACATACCTACAGGAACCATAACAACAGGTCCACCAAGGTTACATACCTACAGGCACAATACCTACAGGTCCTATCCATTAGCATATACCTACAGGGACACATAACAGCCGGTCCTCTCCAGCTACATACATACAGGGGCTATAACAGCATGACCGCCAAGGTTACATATGCATAGGGACCATAGCAGCCAAGTCCTATCAAGTTACATACATATATGGACCATAACAGCAGGTCCATTCAGGTGACATTCCTACAGGGACAATTACAGCAGGTCCACTGAGGTAAAATCCCTACAGGGACTTTGACAGCAGGTCCGCTCAAGTTATAAATATGGAAGGAGAGTAACAGTAGGTCCTATCCAATTAGATATCTACAAGGAAAATAGCAGCAGTTCCTATCCAGTTACATACTTACAGGAACCATAACAACAAGTCCTATCCTGTTACATACCTACAGGGACAATGACAGCAATTCCTATCCAGTTACACACTTACAGGGACCATAACAGCAGGCCCAATCCAGTAACATATCCAGAGGAAGAATAACAAAAGGTCATATCCAGTTACCCTGCTTCAGGGACCATAATAGTAGGCCCGCTAAGGTAATATTTCTACAGGGTCTCTAACAGCTTGTCGGCTCAGGTTACATAAAAAACAGGGAGCATAACAGAAGGTCCTATCCAGTTACCTCCGTACAGGGACCATAACACAGTCCGCTAAGTTTACATACCTACAGGGACCACAACAGCCGGTCCTATCCAGTTACATACCTACAGGGACCATTACAGAAGGTCCGCTCAGTCCTATTCATTAATTTTAAATACTTACATGGGCAATAGCAGTAAGTCCTATCCAATTTCATTCCTCAAGGGACCTTAACAGGCGGTCCTAACAGGTCACATACCTACAGGGACCATAACAGCAGATACGCCCAGGTGACATTCTACAGGGGCCATAACAGCATTGCCGTTCAGGTTACATAACTACAGGTACCAAACTAGTAAGTCCGCCCAGCTTATATAATTAACAGCAGGTCCTATCCAGTTAAATACCTACAGGGAACATAACAGCAGATCCTCTCGGGTAACATACCTAAAGGACGATAACAGCAAAGGGAACAATAACAACAAGTCCTATCCAGTAACATACCTACAGGGACCATAAAAACAGGTCTTATCCAGTTTCATACCTACAGGGACTTTGACAGCAGGTTCAATCCAGTTACACACCTAGACCCTGACGCCAGTTCTAGTCAGGTTACATACATACAGTGATCTTAACGCCATGTCCGCTCCGGTTACATACATACAGGGACAAAATGGGACAGGTCCGCTCAGCTTATATTATTACAGGGACCATAACAGCAGGTCTTATCCAGTTACATACATAAGGGTACCATTACAGCAGGTCCGCCCAGGTCACACCTACAGGGACCATAAAAGCAATTCCTATTCAGTAAAATACCTACAGGGACCATAACAACAGGTCATATCCAGTTACATACCTACGGGGACAACAACAGCAAGTCCTATCAAGCAACATACCTACAGGGACCGTATCAGCAGGTCATATCCAGTTACATAACAAGAGTGAACATAACAGCGGGTCCGCTCAGGATACATACCTTCAGGGACCATAACAGCAAGTCCTAATCAGTAAAATACCTGCAGGGTCTATAACAACATGTCCTATCCAATTACATACCTACAGGGTCCTTAACAGCTAGAAAGTTCAGACTACATGCCTACAGAGACCATGACAGCATGTACTTTCCAGTTACGTACCTACAGGGACCATAACAGCTGGGCCGCTCAGGTTATATATGTACATGGACCAAATCAGCAGTCCCTATCCAGTTATATACATACAGGAACCATAACAGCAGGTCCTATCCCGTTTCATACCTGCAGGGACATACCATCAACTCCTATCCAGTTATATAACTACATAGAACATAACACCAAGTCCTATCCTATAACAGGGACAATATCCCAGCACTCAGGTTAAATACCTATAGGGACCATAACAGAAGGTCCTCTCAGGAGTTATACATTTGGGGACAATTACAGCAGGTCATATCCAGTAACATTCGTAATGGGACCATGACATGCGGTCCGCTCAGATTACATATCTACAAAGAGAATAACAGTACTATCCAATTACATTTCAGACAATAACAGCAAGTCCTGTCCTGTTTCATATCCACGGGGAATATAACAGCAAGTCCTATCCAGTTACATACCTGCAGGGACATATCATCAAGTCCTATCCAGTTATAACCTATATGGAACATAACAGCAAGTCCTGTCTAATAACATACCTACAGGGACCATATCCCAAGTCCGCTCATGCCAAATACCTACAGGGACCATAACAGCAGGTCCGCTCAGGAGTCATACAGGGACAATTATAGCAGGACTATCCAGTAACATTCCTAAAGAAACCATAACAGGCGGTCCGCTCAGTTTACATATCTACAAGGAGAATAACAGTACTATCCAATAACATACCTACAGGGACCGTAACAACGGGTAACAACAAGTCCGCTCAGATTTCCTACCTACAGGGACCATAACAGCAGTTCCTATCCAATTATATAACTTCGCATATAATAACAGCAAATCCGATCCAGTGAAATAGCTATTGGGACCATAAGAGCAGGTACAATCCAGATGCCTACCTATAGGGACGATAACAGCAGATACTATCATGTTACACTGCTACGGGGACTAAAGCAACAAGTCGGCTAAGGTAACATTCCTACAGGGACAGTAACAGCCGCCCCGCTCAGGTTAAATACCTACAGGGGGATAACAGCAGGTCCTGTCCAGTTACATACAAACAGGGACAATAAATTCAGGTCCGCTCAGGTTATATACCTACCTGGTTCATAACAGCCGGTCATATTCAATTACATACCTATAGGGACTATAACAGCAGGTCCTTTCCACTAACATACCTACAGGGAGAATAACAGCAAGTTCTATTCTGTTTCATACCTACATGGAACATAGCAGCAAGTCCTATCCAGTTATATACCTGCAGGGACGTAGCATCAAGTCCTATCTAGTTATATACATACAGGAAACATAACAGCAAGTCCTAACTAAAAACATATCTGCAGGGACTATAACCCATGTCCGCTCAGGTAACATACCTACATTGACCATAACAGCTGGTCCGCTTAGGTTACATACCTTTAGGGACAATGACAGCATGTCCACTCAGGTTCATACCCACAGGGACAACAGCAGATCCGCTGAGCTTACTTCAATACAGGGATCATAACAGCAGGTCCTATCCAGTTTCATATCTAAAGGGACCTATAACAGCAGGTGCGTTAATGTAACGTCCCTACGGATACAATAACAGCATGTCCGCTCAGATTCCATACCTACAGGGACTAAAACAGCAGGTCCGCTCATGTTATATACCTGCAACAACAATGACAGCAAGTCTACTTACAGTAACCATAACAGCAGGTCCGCCCAGGATACATACCTACAGTCACGCGCCCCCACCCATCGAGGCCTGAAGAAATAGATTGGCTGCATGGTGCATTCTCGCAGAGCTGAAACCGACCAAGCACGAGTACTGGTAAACCGCTTAGAGGATCTAAGCCTGCCCAGGCAAAGCGGTTTGAGTCGGACCGCCCATGCTTATAAACCCTATTGGTTTCATTGGGCGACAGGGCTTGAGATATTATTTCTTCTCAATGTCGGGTCAAAGTCCCACAAAATTCGAAGCAACGTCTCCAAAATCGCCTATACAGTGTTGACGGGGATGTTAAACCTCATATCAAACTAAACCATCCCTGTACAGTCAGATTCCTAAAGGGACCATACCCGGCGGTCCGAACAGGTTACATAATGAAAGGAACCATAACATCGGGTCCTATCAAATAACATACCTACAGGGAACAGTTCCGCTCAGGAAACATACCTACCCGAACCATAACAGCATGTACGCTCAAGTTACATTACTGCTGGGACCAAATCAGCAGGTCCACTCAGCTTACATAACTACAGGGACCATAACAAAAGGTCCTATCCAGTAACATACCTACAGGGACCACAACAGCTGGCCAGCTCAGGCTACATACCTCCACTGACTATAACAGCAAGTGCTATCTAGTTACAGTCCCACAGGTCCGCCCAGGTTTAAAAAACAGGGACTATAACAGCAGGTCCTATCCAGTTACATATCTACAGGGACCATAACAGCAGTTCCTATCCAGTTTCATATCTATACCTATAAGAATCATAACAGCAAGTCCACTCACGATACATACCTACAGGCACAATTACAGCAGGTCCTATCCAGTAAAATACCTAAAGAGACCATAACAGGCGGTACGAATAGGTGACATACCTACAGGGACCATTACAGCATGTCCTATCCAGTAAAATACCTACAGACACCATGCCAGCCAGACCTATGCCGCTACAATTATACAGGGACCATACTCCAGGTCCACTCAGTTTACATACTAACAGGGAGCATAAAATTTGGTCCAGTTACATACCTACAGGGACAGTAACAACGTTTGCTTAGGCAATCTACTTACATTGCCCATAACAGCAAGTCCTATCGTGTTATCAACCTACAGGGACCATAACATCAAGTTCTAACCTCTAACATATAACAGCAATTCCTATCCCGTTATATACCTACGGGGACCATAACAGCAAGTCCTATCCAGATACAAACCTACAGGGAACACAAAAGCAGGTCCAATCCACTTCTCTAACTACAGGGACGATAACAGCATATCAAATCCAGCTACACTGTTACTGGGACCATAGCAGCAGGTCCGCTTAGGTAACATTACTAGAAGAAGTGTAATAGCAGTTCCGGTAGGCTTAAATACCTACAGGGAGCATAACAGCAGTTCCTATCTAGTTACATACGCACAGGAATCACAACAGCAGGTCCTCTCCAGTAACATACCTACAGGGACCATTACAGCAAGTCCTATTTAGTTACATAATACAGAGACCATAACAGCCGGTCTGCCCAGGTGACATACATACAGCAGGTCCTATCCAGTAACATATCTAAAGGAACCGTAACAGACGGTCCGAACATGTTACATACCTACAGGACCATAACAGCAGGGCAGGTCCGGTCATCTTACATGATGTCATGAACCATAATAGCAGGGTCTATCCAGTTACATACCTACAGGGACCATAACAGCAGATCCACTCAGGTTACATACCTACAGGGACCATAACAGCATGTCCGCTTAGGATACATATCTCTAGCGACCAAACCAGCAAGTCCGCTCAGAATATACTCACAGCAGGCCCTATCCAGTTAAAAACCTACGGGGATCAAAACAGACGGTCCGTTCAGGTAACATGCCTACAGGGACCAAAACAGCCTACCCTATTCATTAACATACCTAGAGAGACCATATCAGCAGGTCCTATTAACCTACATACCTAAAGTGAAAATAACAGCAAGTCCTATCCTGATACGTACCTTCAGGGACCACAACAGAAAATCCTATTCAGTTCTATATCTGCACCAGAACAGCAAGCCTTATCCAGTTTCAAACCTACAGAGGCCATAACACAACGTCCGCTTAGGATACATATATACAGGGAGCAAACCAGCAAGTCCGCTCAGAATATACTTAACACCAGGTCCTATCCACTTTGCAACCTACGGGGATCAAAACAGACGGTCCGCTCAGTTAACATGCCTACAGGGACAATAACAGCAAGTCCTATCCTGTTACATACCTTCAGGGACCACAACAGCAAGTCCTATTCAGTTCAATACCTGCACCACAACAACAAGTCCTATCCAGTTTCATAGCTAGAGGGGCCATAACACAACGTCCGGTCTGGTTAAATACCTACAGGGACCGTAAAAGCAGGTCCGCTCAGGTTATATAAATACAGGGATTATAACAGCATATCCGCTCAGGTTACATACCTAATGGAACAAAAACAGCGTACATAATTACAGTTACCATAACAGCAATTCCTATCCAGTCACATAACTACAGGGACTAAGACAGCATGTCCCCTCAGGTTACATACCTACCTGGACCATACCAGCATGTGCAATCAAGTATTTACTTACAGGAACCAACCAACAGGTCCTATCCAGTTGCATACCCACTGGAACAATGACAGCAAGTCCTATCCATTTGCATACATACAGGGACTATAACAGCAGGTCCAATCAAGTTACACACCTACAGGGACCAAAACGGGAGGTCCGGCCAGGTTACATACCTTCAGCGACAATAACAGAATGTCCGTCAGGTTCCATACCTACAGGGATAAAAGGTGCAGGTCCGCTCAGCTTTTATAATCACAGGAACCATAACAGCAGGTCATATCAAAGTACATACCTACAGGAACCATAACTGCAGGTCCGCTCTTGTAAATACCTACAGGGACCATAAGAGCAAGTCCTATACAGTAAACTACCTACAGGTACCATAACAGCAGGTCCTATCCATTTACATATCAACTGGGAAAATATCAGCAAGTTCTATCCAGGAAAATACCTACAAGTACCACACCAGCAAGCCCTCTAAGACATATCCCTACAGGGACTTAACAGCAGGTTCGCTCAGGTTACATATCTTCAGCGAGAAAAACAGTAGGTCTCGTCCAGTTACATATCCAGTTACATATATACAAGGACCATTACAGCAGGTCCTTTCAGGTAACATACCTACAGGGACAATAACAGCAGGTCCTCTAAGGAAAATCCCTATAGGCACTTAACAGCAGGTTGGCTCAGGTTACATATCTACAGCGAGGATAACAGTAGGTCCTATCAAGATAATACCTACAGAGACAGTAACAGCAGGTCCTCTCAGGTTTCCTTCCTAAAGGGACCTTTACAGCAAAACATATCCTGTCACATACCTACAGGGACCATAGCAGCAATTCCTATCCTGTCACGGGTACTAGAACAGCAAGTCCTATCAAGTAACATAACTACAGGGACCATAACAGCAGGTCCTCTGAGGAATATCTCTGCCAGGACTGTAACAGCAGGTTCGCTCAGGTTACATATCTAAAGCGAGGATAACTGTAAGTCCTATCTAGTCATATACCTACAGGAAACGTAACAGCAGGTCCTCTCAGGTTTCCTACCTACAGGGAACATAACAGCAAGTCCTTTCTTGTTACATAACCACAGGGACCTTAGCAGCCTATCCAGTTACATACTACAGACGCCATAACAGCAATAACCATGGTGTTAAATAGTTACCGGGGCCATATGAGCAGGTCCAATCCGGTTTCATACCTACAGGGACTATAACAGCAGTTACTATCAAGGTACACTGCTACAGGGAACATAACAGCAGGTCCGCTAAGGCTACATTCCTACACGGACTGTAACAGCCGGTCCGCTTAGGTTACATACCTACAGGGCGAATAACACGTCCCATCCAGTTACATGCGTTTAGGGATCAAAGCGGTTCTGCAAAGATTACATACCTACAGGGACCATAACAGCCGGTACTATTCAGTTACATACCTACAGGGACCTTGACAGCTGGTCCTATTCACTTGCATTCCTACAGGGACAATAACAGCAAGTTCTATCCAGTTACATACCTGCAGGGACAATAACAGCAAGTCCTTTCCAATAACATACCTGCAGGGACAATAACAGCAAGTCCTTTCCAATAACATACTTACAGGAACATAACAGCAAGTTCTATCCAGTTACCTACCTACAGGGAACATAACAGCAAGTACTATCAAGTTACATGTCTATAGGTAGAATACCCCAGGTCCGCTCATTGGACCTTAACAGCAGGTCCGTTCCGGTTACATATCTACAGAGAAAACAACAGCAGGTCCGCTCAGCCTACATTATTACATGGGCCATAACAGCAGGTCTTATCCAGTTACATAGCTACAGGGACCGCAACAGCAGGTCCGTGACCGCAACAGCAGGTCCCCTAAGAAATATCCCTTCAGGTTCGCTCAGGTTACAGCGAGGATTACAGTAGGTCTCATCCAGTAACATACCTACAGGAACCGTAACAACATGTCCGCTCCGGTTTACTTTCTACAGGGACCATAACAGCAATTCCTATCCATATACATACTTCAGATACCACAAAAACAACTATTATCCAGTTAAATAGCTACAGGGACCGACCATAAGAGCAGTCCAATCTAATTTCATACCTACAGGGACGATAACAGCAGGTCCTATCCAGTTAAACTACTACAGGGACCATAACAGCAGGTCCGCTAAGGTAACCTTCCTATGGGGACTGTTACAGCCGGTCTGCTAAGGTTACAAACCTACAGGGAGAATAACTGCAGGTCCTACAGGGCCCATAACATCCGTTCCTATTCAGTTACATACCTACATGGACCTTTACAGCAGGTCCTATTCACTTACATATCTTTCGGGACAATAACAGCAAGTCCTATCAAGTACATACCTACAGGAACATAACAGTTTCCAGTTAAATTCACACATAGAACATAACAGCAAGTCCGGTGCTGTTTCATACCTACAGGGAACATAACAGCAAGTTCTATCCAGTTACATACCTGCAGGGACAATAACAGCAAGTCCTATCCAATTATATACCTACAGGAACATAACAGCATGTTATATCCAGTAAAATACATACAACATAGAAGTGGAGGCAATGATCAGGAATCGATACAATTAACCCACAGCTCCCATCAGAGACACCAAAGGGAAAGAAACACAAACATGAAACAACAAACCTCGATGGAAACATCAACAGGAGAAAGCCAAAAGGACAGTTACTTTCCCATAAAATGGCAAATAGGCTAAGAACATAACAACAAGTCCTATCCAGTTACATGCTTACAGGAACCATACCCCAGGTCCGCTCAGGTTAAATACCCTCAGGGACCATAAAAGCAGGTCCGGGAAGGTTACATACCTACAGGGACAATAACAGCATGACCGCACAGGTTACATACCTACTGGGCAACAACAGCAGGTCCACTGAACTGACACCATTACCGGGACCGTAACAGCAGGTCCTATCCAGTTACATACGTAGAGGGAACATAACAGCAGGTACGCTAATGATACGTTTGTTGCAGGGACTATAACAACGTTTCGGTTCAGATTACATGCATACAGGGACCAAAACAGAAGCTCCGCTTATGTTACATACATACAGCGGCAATGACAGCCAGTCTTCCTACAGTGACCATAACAACAGGTACGCCCGGGTTACATACCTACAGGGACAATTACAATAAGTCCTATCCCGTATCATTCCTAAAGGGGCCAAACAGGCGGTCCGAACAGGTTACATACCTACAGGAGCAATAACAGCTGGGCCTATCAAGTTACATAACTACATGGACAATAACAGCAGGTTCGTACAGGTAACATACCCAGCCGGACGTTAACAGCAAGTCCGCCCAGGTTACAAACCTGCGGGTACAATAACAACAGGTCCTATCAAGTTACATACCTACATAGACCACAAAAGCAGGACAGCCTCGGCTACATACCTACAGCGACCATGACAGGAAGTCCTATACAGTAATAGACCCACAGGGACCATAACAGCAGGTCCGCTCGGGTTATAAACGAACAAGAACCAGGTCCTATTCAGTTCCACACCTACAATTACCATTAGAGTAAGTCCTTTCAAGTTACATACCTACAAGTACTGTAACAGCAGGTCCGCCATGGCTTCATACCTACAGGGACAATTACAGTAGGTACTATCCAGTAACAAACATAAAGGGACCATAACATGTGATCTGAACAGGTAACATCTACAGGGACCACTGCAGCAGGTCCTATCCATTTAAATACCTACAGGGACGATTACAGCCGGTACTTTCCTGTATCATTCAAACAGGGACAATAACAGCAGGTCGGCTCCTGATACATACTTACAGGGACCATAGCGGCAAGTCCTAACCAGTAACATACCTGCACGGGCCATAGCAGCAGGTCCAGTTACAAACCTGAGGGGACAGTAACAGCTGGTTCACTCTGGATATCTACCTACAAGGACAATAACAGCAAGTCCTATCGTGTTATCTAGCTACAGGGACCAAAACAGCAAGTTCTATCCTGTTACATATGACAGCAATTCCTATCCCGTTACATACATACAGGGACGATAACAGCAGGTCCGATCCAGTTACACTGCTACAGGGACCGTAACAGAAGGCCCGCTTAGGTACCATTACCAGAGGAACTGTAACAGTAGGTCCGCTAAAGTTACAATAACAGCTGGTCGTATCCAGTCACATACGCATAACAGCAGGGTATATCCCGTTACATACCCACAGTGACCATTATAGCAAGTCCTACCCAATTACATACCTACATGGACCCTAACAGCAGGTCCGCGTAGATTGCATACCTACAGGAACATAACAGCAAGTCCAATCCAGTTACATACCTGCAGGGAACAAAACAGCAGTCCTAGCCACTTACATACCTACAGGGACTATAACAGCAGGTCGGCTCTGGTTACATACCTACAGGGACCGTAAAAAGCATGTCCGCTCATGTTATGTACCTTCAAGGACCACAACAACAGGTCCGCTTACATCATTACAGGGACCGTAACAGTAGGTCCTATCCGGCCATATACCTACAGGGACCATAAAAGCAGGCACGCTAAGGTAACGTCCCTACAGAGACTACAACAGCATGTCCGCTCAGATTACATACCTACAGGGACCAAATCAGCAGGTCATACATATGGCAGCGACCATTACAGCAAGTCCTGTCCAGTTACATACCAACAGGGACCATAACAGCAGGTCCGCCCAGGTTATATTCCTACAGGGACAATTACAGAGGTCCTAGCCCGTAACGTTCCTAAAGGGACCGTAACAGGCACACTTACCATATAACACACCTACAGGTAACATAACAGCAGATCCGGCCAGCTTATATAATGACAGGGATCATAACAAAAGGGTCTTTGCAGTTACATACCTACAGGGACCATAACAGCAGATCCGCTCAGGTTACTTACCTACATGGACCATAACAGCTGGTCCTATTCTGTTACAAACCTAAAATGACAATAACAGCGAGTCCTATCCTGTTAAATACCTTCAAGACCAATAACAGCAAGTCCTTTCCGTTTATATTTCTGCACAATAACAGCAAGTCCTATCCAGTTACATATCTACATGGACCGTAACACCAGGTCCGCTCTGGTTAAATACCTACAGGGACCATAACAGCTGATCCGCTCAGTGTATTTACCTACAGGAACCATAACAACATGTGCACTCAGGTTAAAAGCCTACAGAGACAGAAAAAGCAGGTCCGCTCGGCTTACATGATTACAGGTACCATAACCACAGGTCCTTTACACTTACATGCCTACAGCTACCAGAACAGCAGGTCCGCTCAGGGTACATACCTACCGGGACCATAGCAGCAAGCCTCATCCAGTTAAATACTTACTGGGAGCATAACAGCAGGTCCTATCCAGTTACATACCTACCGGGACAACAACAGCGGGTCCTTTCCAGTAACATACGTACAGGGAGCACAACAGCAGTTTTTTCCAAGCACATATAACAGGGAACATATCAGAATTTCTTATCCAGTTAGATACCTACGGGACTATAACAACAGGTCCTATCCAATAACATACCAACAAGTACCATACCAGCAAGACCGCTCATGCTATATACCTACATGGAACATGACAGCAAGTTCTATCTGGTAACATACCTACAGGGACCAATACAGCAGGTCCGCTCAGGTAACATACCTACAGGGACCATAACAGCAAGTCCTATCCAGTTACATACCAACAGGGATCATAACAGCAGCTACATACCTACAGGGCCCATAAAGGCAGGTCCTATCTACATACAGGGACCATTACGCAGGTCCTTCCAAGTAACATACCTACAGGGACAATTACAGCAGGTCCAATCCAGTTACATACTTACAGGGATTATAACAGGCGGTACGAACAAGAACTATCAGGCTAGATACCTTCTTGGACCATGGTAGCAAGTTCAAGTTACATACCTTCAGGGACCATAACAGCAGGTCCGCATAGGGTACATAAGTACAGGGACCATAACAGCATGTCCTGTCCATTTATGTACCTACAGGGCCAATAACACCAGGTCCGCTCTGGTTAAATAACTACAGGGACCATACCAGCTGGTCCGCTCAACATGTGCGCTTAGGTTACATGCCTACAGAGACAGAAAAAGCAGGTCAGCTCGGCTTACATAAGTACCGGTGCCATAAATGCAGGTCCTATACACTTACATATCTACAGGAACCAGAACAGCAGGACCGCTCAGGGTACATACCTACCGGGACCATAACAGCAAGTCCTATCCATTTACGTACCAAGCAAGTTCCAGTTACATACTTTCAGGGACCATAACAGCAGGTCCGCTTAGGGTACATATGTACAGGGACCACAACAGCATGTCTTGTCCATTTACGAACCTACAGGGACCATAACGGCAGGTCCTATCCAGTAAGAGACCCACAGTAACCATAACAGCAGGTCCGCCCAGGTTACATACCTAAATGGTTAATTACAGCAGTTCCTACCGCCCCGCCCATCGAGGCTTGAAGAAATCGATTAGACTGCATACTACTTCCACCCAGAGCTGGAATCCACCGCAGATGAGTAAAAGTAAACCGGTAAACCGCTTAGATGGTGTTAGCCGGCCAAAGCAAAGTGGAGCAAGTCGGACATACATAATTATAAACCCTATTGGATTCATTAGGCGGCAGGGCCTGAAATGTCATTTCATCTCAGTGTCGGGTATCTACATACAGGGACCATTACGCAGGTCCTTCCAGGTAACATACCTACAGGGACAATTACAGCAGGTCCAATCCAGTTACATACTTACAGGGACTATAACAGGCGGTACGAACAAGGACTATCAGGCTAGATACCTTCTTGGACTATGGTAGCAAGTTCAAGTTACATACCTTCAGGGACCATAACAGCAGGTCCGCATAGGGTACATAAGTACAGGGACCATAACAGCATGTCCTGTCCATTTATGTACCTCCAGGGCCCATAACACCAGGTCCGCTCTAATTAAATACCTACAGGGACCATAACAGCTGGTCCGCTCAACATGTGCGCTTAGGTTACATGCCTACAGAGACAGAAAAAGCAGGTCAGCTCGGCTTACATAAGTACAGGTGCCATAACTGCAGGTCCTATACACTTACATATCTACAGGAACCAGAACAGCAGGACCGCTCAGGGTGCATACCTACCGGGACCATAACAGCAAGTCCTATCCATTTACGTACCAAGCAAGTTCCAGTTACATACCTTCAGGGACCATAACAGCAGGTCCGCTTAGGGTACATATGTACAGGGACCACAACAGCATGTCTTGTCCATTTACGTACCTACAGGGACCATAACGGCAGGTCCTATCCAGTAAGAGACCTACAGTAACCATAACAGCAGGTCCGCCCAGGTTACATACCTAAATGGTTAATTACAGCAGTTCCTACCGCCCCGCCCATCGAGGCTTGAAGAAATCGATTAGACTGCATACTACTTCCACCCAGAGCTGGAATCCACCGCGGATGAGTTAAAGTAAACCGGTAAACCGCTTAGATGGTGTTAGCCGGCCAAAGCAAAGTGGAGCAAGTCGGACATACATCATTATAAACCCTATTGGATTCATTAGGCGGCAGGGCTTGAAATGTCATTTCATCTCAATGTCGGGTATACGTCCCACAACAATTGGAAGCAATGTCTCACAAATGACCTATAAAGTGTTGTCGAGGACGTTAAACCTGAAATCAAACAAACAAACAGCAGGTCCTATCCAGTAACCCACTTAGAGGGACCATGACTAGCGGTACGAGCAGGCTACATGCCTATATGGTCCATAAATGCAGGTCCTATCCAGTTACATACCAACAGGGACCATGACAGCCTGTCCTATTCAGCTACATACATACAGGGACCATTACAGCAGGTCCGCTCCTGTTACATACCGACAGGTACCAAAAACAGCAAGCTATAACCAGTTACATACCTACAGTGACCATAACAGCAGGTATACTCATGTTACACAATGTACATGCCTACAGTGAGAATAACAGCAGGTCGTATTCGGTTACATACCTAGAGGGAACGTAACAACAGTTCCGCTCAGGTTACCTAACTATAGGACAATTACAGCTAGTCTTATCCCTTTGAGCTCAGCTCAGGTTACATACCTGCACGGAGAATAACAGCAGGTGCTATCCAGTTACATATGTACACGGACAATAACATCATGTCAGCTCAGATTGCATGCCTACAGGGACCATAACAGTTACATATCTACAGGGACCTTAACAGCAGGTCCTATTCAATTAAATACCTACAGGGACAATAACAGCAAGTCCTGTCCTGTTTCATACCTACAGGCAACATAACAGCAAGTTCTGTCCAGTGACATGCCTGCAGGGACACACATACAGAGAACAAAACAGCAAGCCCTATCCAGTTAGATGCCTACAGTGACCATACCCCAGGTCCGCTCAGATTAAATACCTACAGGGACCATAACAACATGGCTGCTCAGGTTACATATCTACAGGGAGAACAACAGAAGGTCCGCTGAGTTGACATCAATACCGGGACCATAACAGCAGATGCTGTCCAGCTACACCTGAATCCGACCGCATACGAGTACTGGTAAACCGCTTAGAGGATCTAAGCTCGCCCAGGCAAAGCAGCGCAAGTCGGACCGCTCATGCTTACAAACCACATTGGCTTCATTGGCGGCAGGGCTTGATATGTCATTTCATCTCAATATCGGGTAAACGTCCCATAAAATTGGAAGCAACGTCTCCAAAATGACCTATACAGTGTTGACGGGGACGTTAAACCCCAATCAAACAAACAAGCTATCCAGTTACATACAAATAGTGAACATAACAACAGGTACGCTAAGGCTACGTCCCTGCAGGGACTAGAAGCCTCCGTGGTGTAGCAGTTACGCTACTCGCCTTGTAAACCGGGGATCGCAGGGTCGATCCCGGGCTTCTCCAGACTTTCGGATGAGTCTTTAAACCGAGGTTCCGTCTCCGTATGACCATAGCTGTTGGCGGGACGTAAAACTCAAACACTCACTCACTCACTCCCTGCAGGGACTATAACAGCATTTCGGTTCAGATTACATACCTACAGGGACCAAAATAGCAGGTCCGCTTTTGTTACTTACATACGGCCGCAATGACAGCCAGTCCAGGTAACATACCTACAGGGACAACTACAGCAGGTCCTAATCAGTAACATTCCTAAAGGGACCATAAAGGAGGTCCGAACAGTTTACATACCTACAAGGAGCATAACAGCAAGTCTGCTCAGCTTACATATTGAAAGGAACAATAACAGCTGGTCCTATCAAGTACATACCTACAGGGACCATAACAGCGATCCGTTCAGGTCACATAACTACCCGAACCATAACAGCATATCCGCTCAGGATACAAATTTACGGGTACTATAACAGCAGGTCCTATCCAGTAACATACATAAAGGGACCGTAACAGCAGGACAGCTCCGGCTACATACCTACAGCGACCATGACAGCAAGTCCTTTACAGTAATAGACCTACAGAGACCATAACAGCAGGTCCTCTCAGGTTATAAAATAATAGGGACAAGGTCCTATCCAGTTAGAAACCTTCAATGGCCATTAGAGTAAGTCCTTTCTAAGTACATACCTACAAGGACCATAACAGCAGATCCGCCCAGGATAATATCTACAGGGACAATTACAGCAGGTACTATCCAGTAGCATACCTAAAGGATCATAACAGGCGATCTGAACATGTTACATATCTACAGGAACCGTTACCGCAGGAAATATCCATTTACATACCAACAGGGACCATAACTGTCGGTACTTTCCTGCATCATCCAAACAGGAACCATAAAAGCAGGTCGGCTCCGGTTACATACTTACAGGGACCATTACGACAAGTCCTAACCAGTTAAATACATGGGCCATAACAACAGGTCAACTCATTTAACTTACCTACTAGGACCATAACTTTTGGTCAACTTACATACCCGAGGGGACAGTAACAGCTGATTCACTCAGGTAAGCTAGCTACAAGGACCATAACAGCAAGTCCTATCGTGTTATCTACCTACAGGGACCATAACAGCAAGTTCTATCATGTTACATATGTTAGCAATTTCTATCGAGGGACAATAACAGAGGCAATGACCAGAAATCGATACAATTAACCCACAGCTCCAGTCAGAGACGCCAAAGGGAAAGAAGCACAAACATGGAACAACTAGACCCTAATGGCAAAATCAATAGCAGAAAGTCAAGTTACTTTCCCACAAAATGGTCAATTGGATATCCAAAACAAAATAATACAAGCGATACACACATTAAAATACAAACTATAACAAAAATAAACCGCGACAGAAGAACCGCATTGGAACGGTCATTGAAACGAATTGCACTTGGCGGGGGCGGGGTGGCTTAAATCGATTTTACATGGCCTCAATCCTCGCCCTTATTTCCGTCAAGATTCCGACAATGATTTGTTGTGTCCGCATGAAGGTCTCCTAATTCATCCGTGCGCAATCTCCGTGAATAAAAAAATCAAACAACCACAAAGATGAAACAACAGTGAGGACTCGACAACAACAAAAAAAAAAAAAACACTGAAATGCTGGAGCAAAAGAAGACTAACGGTTAGACTACGATTGACAAGACCAGAGACAGAGCATCAGGCACCAACCAGCATTGCATAAAATTAGATACTCTCTAATTCTCAGTAAGCCTTTACGCTGGAAACGTCATAGAATCTGAGGCATGACCCACCGGTGTGCAATTAAAGAGGAAAGCAAAGTTGTCAACCGTGACTGGGTTAACTATCATGCATGCAGTCTGTCGTATAACATTTTTGTTGTACCCTATCTTTTTTTTATCGAAGAATGATATTACGAAATTGGGTGAAGTCATTGCATTTATGTATTTTTCTGAATTTATATACTAAGACACCATAAAATTCTGATTCCAATAGACCTTGTTGCAGACGAGATTTAAGTCCAACATTGAATTTTCAATGACGTCTATAAAATTTTGAAAAGGCTTTGCATAGTTACACTGCTACAGGGACCATAACAGCTGGTCCGCTAAGGTACCATTACTAGAGGGACTGTAACAGCAGGTCCGCTAAGGTTACATACCTGCAGGGATAATAATAGTAGGTCATATTCAGTCACATACGAACAGGGAACATAACAGCAGGTCATATCAAGTTTCATAACCACAGTGACCATTATAGCAAGTCCAATCCAATCACATACTTACAGGGACCCTAATAGCGGGTCCGCCCAGGTTACATACCTACAGGAACATAACGGCAGGTCCTATCCAGTAACATAACTGCAGAGAACAAAACAGCAAGTCCTAGCCAGTTACATATCTACAGGGACTACAACAGAAGGTCCGCTCAGGTTACATACCTAAAGGGACCATAAAAGCATGTCCGCTCATATTACATACCTACAGGGACCGCAACAGCAGGTCCGCTGAGCCAAACATCATTACAGGGACCGTAACAGCAGGTCCTATATAGTCACATACATACAGGGACCATAAAAGCAGGTACGCTAATGTAACGTCCCTACAGAGACTATAACAGCATGTCCGCTCAGATTACATACCTTCAAGTACCAAAACGGCAGGTACGCTCACATTACATACCTACAGCAACAATAACAGGAACAACAAAAGTGGAGGCAATGATCAGGAATCGATACAATAAACCCACAGCTCCCATCAGAGAAACCAAAGGGAAAGAAACACAAACATGAAACAACAGACCTAATGGAAACATCAATAGCGGAAAGCCAAAAGGACAGTTACTTTCCCAACATATTTGGCCAATAAGCTGTCCAAAATAAAATAATATAAGCGACACAAACATCCAAAGACAAACAATAACAAAAATAAACCGCGACAGAAGAACCGTCAGCCTTTGAACGGTCAGCGGAAACGAGTTCCACTGGGGGCTTAAATCGATTTTACGTGGTCACAATCCTCTCCCTTAATTCCGTCGCGATTCAGACAAATAATTGGTTCAGCCCGCATGAATGCCTCCTAACTCATCAGTGCAACATTTCCGTGAACACAAATAATCAAACAACAACAGAGATAAAACAACGGTGAGGACTCGGCAGCAAGAAACCACTGAAATGCTGGAGCAAAAAAAAAAAACAACAGTTAAACTCTGATGGGCCCGACCAAAGATAGAGCATCAGGCACCAACCAACATTACCTTGAATTAGATCTCTCTAATTCTCAATAAGCCTTTACGTTAGAACCGTCATAGAATCTGAGGCCTGACCCACCGGCGTGCAAGCAAAGAGGGAAGCAAAGTTGTCAACCGTGATTGGGTTAACTACCATGCATGCAGTCTGTCGTATAACGTTTATGTTGTACCCAGTCTTTTGATATCGAAGAATGATTTTACGAAATTGGGTGCTGAAGTCATTGCGGTTATTTATTTTTCTGCATTTAGACTGCATACAGGGACCATAATAGCATATCCGCTCAGGTTACATACCTACAGGGACAATTACAGCAGGTCCTAAAGGACCATAACACTGGTCCGAACAGGTGACATACCTACAGGGAGCATAACATGGGCCCGCTCAGCTAACATATAGGAATGAACCATAACAGTTGGTCCTGTCCAGTTTCATACCTGCGGGGGCAACAACAGCAAGACCTATCCAGTTATATACGTACAGGGAACATAATAGCAGTTTTTCAGCAACATATAGCAGGGATCATATCAGAATGTCCAGTTAGATAGCTATGGGACTATAACAACAGGTCTATCCAATTGCATACCTACAGGTACCATAAAAGAAAAACCGCTTAGGCTAAATACCTCCAGGGAACATGATAGCAAGTTCTATCCAGCTACATACTTACGGGGGCCAATACAGCAGATCCCCTCAGGTTACATACGTACAGAGACCATAATTGCAGGTCCTATCCAGTTACTTACCTACCGGGACCATAACAGCAGATCATATCCAGTTACATACTAACAGGGACCATAACAGGTGTTCCGAAAAGGTGACATACGTACAGGGAGCGTAACAGCAGGTCCGCTCAGCTTACATAAAGGAAGGAACCATAATAGTGGGTCCTATCCAGTTTGATACCTACGGGGACAACAACAGCAAGGCCTATCCATTTACATACGTACAGGGAGCATAACATCAGTTTTTATTTCAGTCACATACAGCTTGGAACCTATCAGAATGTCCAGTTAAATAGCTATGGAACTATAACAACAGGTCCTATCCAATTACATACAAACAGGTACCATAAAAGCAAAACCGCTTAGGCTAAATACTACAGGGAATATGATAGCAAGTTCTATCCAGTTACATACCTACAGCGGCCATTGCAGCAGGTCCGCTCAGGTTTCATACGTACATTGACAATAATGGCAGGTTCTATCCAGTTACATACCTACAAGGACCAAAACAGCAGTTCCTATCCAGTTACATACCAATAGGGACCATAACAGAAGGTCCTATCCAGTAACATACCCACAGGAACCATAACGACAGGTCCTATCTACCTACAAGGAGCATTACAGCAGATCCACCCAAGTTACATACCAACAGGGAACATACCAGCAGGTTCAATCCAGTTACATCGCTACAGGGACCATAAACGCAGGTGTGCAAAGGCAACATTACTAGAGGGTCTGTAGCAACAGGTAACCTACATAAAGGGAGAATAACAGCAGGTTCTATACGGTTACATACGTACAGGGATCATACTAGCAGGTCCTATAAATTAACAAACCTACAGTAACCATTACAGCAAGTCCTATCCAGTTACATACATACATGAATTATAACAGCAGGTCCGCCCAGGATACAAACCTACAGAGACAATCGCCGTAGGTCCTATCCAGTAACGCACCTAAAGGGACCGTAACAGGCGGTCCGAACATGTTAATACCTACAGGGACCATAACAGCATTTCCGGCCAGCTTACATAATGGCAGGGACCATAATAGCAGGGTCTATGCTGTTACATACCCACAGGTACCTGAAAACTTTAGATCCGCTCAGGTTGCATACCTACAGGGATCAAACCAGCAAGTTCGATCAGCTTATATAATTATCCACATGTCCTATCCAGTTAAATATCAACCGGAATCAAAATAGCACGTCCGCTCAGGTTACATACCTACAGGGACCATTACATATGGTCCTATATTGTAACATATCTACAGCCACAATTTCAGCAGGTGCTATTGACTTACATACAGTAAAGGAAATAACAACAAGTCCTATCCTATTACATACCTTCAGGACCAAAACAGCAAGTCCTACCCAGTTACATTTCTGCATCATAACAGCAAGTCCTATCCATTTACATACCTACAGGGGCCATAACACCAGGTCCACTCTTGTTAAATACCTACAAGGCCATAACAGCTGGTCTGCTGAGGTTATATACCTACAGGGACCATAACAGCATGTCCGCTCAGGTTACACACTTACAGGGACAGAAAAAGCGGGTCCGTTCAGCTTACATAATGTCAGGTACCATAACAGCAGGTCCTATCCAGTTACATACCTACGGGTACCAGAACAGCAGGTCCGCTCAGGTAACATACCTACAAGGACATTAACAGCAAGTCCTGTCCAGTTAAATACATACAGGGACCATACCAGCAGGTCCTTTCCAGTTACATGCCTACGGGGACAACAACAGCAAGCCCTATCCAGTAACACAGGCAACACGACAGCAAGTTCTATCCAGTTTCATACCTACAGGGACCAATAAAGCAGGTCCGCTCAGATTACATACGTACAGGGACCATAACAGCAGGTCCTATCCACTTAATTGCCTACAGGGACCATAACAGCAGATCATATTCAGTTACATACCAACAGGGACCATAACAGCAGGTGCTATCCAATTACATAACTATAGGGACCATACAGTCAGGTCCTATCTACCTACAGGGACAATGACAGCAGGTCTGTCCAGGATACATAACTGCAGGGACAATAAAAAGTCCTATTCAGATACATTCCCACAGGGAATACAACAGCAGGTCCAAACCAGTTAAAATGCTACAGGGACATCAGCAGCAGGTTTGCAAAGGTAGCATTACTAGAGGGACTGTAGCAGAAGGTTCCCATAGGTTACATACCTGCAGGGAGAACAACAGCAAGTTCTATTCAGTTACACAAGTACAGGGATCATAACAGCATGTCCTTTTCCGTTACATGCCTACAGCGACCATTACAGGAAGTCCTTTCCAGCTACATATCTACAGGGACCATTGCAGCGGGTTCGCCGGGGTTACATTCCTACAGGGAATTTTACAGCAGGTCCTATCCAGTAACGTGCCTAAATGGACCGTAACAGGCGGTCCGAACATGGTAATACCCACAGGGACCATAACGGCAGGTCCTATCTACCTACAAGGACCATAACAGCAGATCAATCCAGGTTACATACCTACAGGGAACATAACAGCAGGTCCAATCCAATTAAATTGCTACAGGGACCATAACAGAGGGTGTGCAAAAGTAGCATTACTAGAGGGTCTATAACAGCAGGTCCGCTAAGGTAGCATACCTACAAGGAGAATAACAGCAGGTTCTATCCAGTTACAAAAGTACAGGGATCATAACAGCATGTCCTAACCATAAACATACCTACAGCAACCATTACAGCAAGTCCTATCCAGTAACATACCAACAGGGATCATAACAGCAGGTCCGCCCAGGATACATACCTACAGAGACAATCACCGTAGGTCCTGTCCAGTAACGCACCTAAAGGGACCCTAACAGGCGGTCCGAACATTTTAATACCTACAGGGACCATAACAGCATGTCCAGTCAGCTTAAATAATTACAGGGACCATGATAGCAGGGTCTATGCAGTTACATACCCACAGGGGTCTAAAAACTTTAGATCCGCTCAGGTTGCATACCTACAGGTACCATAACAGCATGTCCCCTCAGAATACATAACTTCAGGGACCAAAGCAGAAAGTTCGATCAGCTTATATAATTATCCACATGTCGTATCTAGTTAAATATCTACCGGGATCATAACAACAGGTCCGCTCAGGTTACATACTTACAGGGACCATAACATCTGGTTCTATACTGTAACATACCTACAGCGACAATTACAGCAGGTCATATTGACTTACATACCGTAAAGGACAATAAGAGCAAGTCCTATTCTATTACATACCTTCAAGACCATAACAGAAAGTCCTATGCAGTTATATGTCTGCACCATAACAGCAAGTCCTATCCAGTAACATACCTATCGGGGCCATAACACCAGGTCCGCTCTTGTTATATACCAACAAGGCCATAACAGCTGGTTCGCTCAGGTTATATATCTACAAGGACCATAACAGCATGTCCACTCAGGATACATTCTTACAGGGACAGAAAAAGCGGATCCGTTCAGCTTACATAATTTCAGGTACCATAACAGCAGGTCCTATCCAGGTACATACCTAATGGTACAAGAACAGCAGGTCCGCTCAGGTAACATACTTACAGGGACATTAACAGCAAGTCATATCCAGTTAAATACCTCCAGGGACCATACCATCAGGTCCTATCCAGTCACATACCCACGGGGACAACAACAGCGAGCCCGATCCAGAAACATACCTACAGGGAGCATAACAACAGGTCTTTTCCAGTCATATATAGCAGGGAACATATCAGAATGTCTTATCCAGTCAGATACATTTACCTACGAGATTAGAACAACAGGTTCTATCCACTTACATACCTACAGGTGCCATAACAGCAAGACCGCTCAGGCTAAATATCCACAGGCAACATGACAGCAAGTTCCATCCACTTGCATACCTACAGGGGCAAATAAATCAGGTCAGCTCAGATTACATACGTACAGGGACCATAATAGCAGGTCCTATCCACTTAATTACCTACAATGACCATAACAGCAGATTCTATCCAGTTACATACTAACAGGGACCATAACAGCTGGTCATATCCAGTTAAATACCTATAGGGACCATAACGTCAGGTTCTATCTACCTATAGGGACCATGACAGCAGGTCTGTCCAGGATACATACCTACAGGGACAATAAAAAAGTCTTATTCAGATACATTTTCACAGGGAATACAACAGCAGGTCCAGTCCAGTTAAAATGCTACAGGGACATTAGCAGCAGGTTTGCAAAGGTAGCATTATTAGAGGGACTGTAACAGCAGGTCTCCATAGGTTACATACCTGCAGGGAGAATAACAGCAGATTCTATTCAGTTACATAGGTACAGGGATCATAACAGAATGTCCTTTCCCGTTACATACATACTGGGACGATAACAGCAGGTTCGCCGGGGTTACATACCTACAGGGACAATTACAGCAGGTCCTATCCTGTAACGTACCTAAATGGCCGTAACAGGCGGTCCGAACAAATTAATAGCTACAGGGACCATAAGGCAGGTCATATCTACCTACAAGGACCATAACAGCAGCTCATCCAGGTTACATACCTACAGGGAACATATCAGCAGGTCCAATCCAGTTACATTGCTCACTTTTATAGTGCTGCCTCGCTGAAGTATCATGTCCCAGACACACTACATGATACCACACCCAGTCACATTATCCTGACACTGGGGCGACCAGTCCTTGCTCTACCCCGTAAATCTGAGTGCCAATCGAGGAGCAGCTAGTACCATTTTTAACGACTTTGGTATGTCGCGGCCCGGGATCGAACCCGTGACCTCAACAGCAGGTCTTTTTCATTTACATACCTACAGAGACCATTACAGCAAGTCCTATCCAGTTACATACCTACAGGGATCATAAGAGCAGGTCCGCCCAGGATACATATCTACGGAGACAATTACCGTAGGTCCGATCCAATAACATACCTAAAGGGACCGTATCAGGCGGTCCGAACATGTTAATACCTACCGGGCGCATAGCAGTATGTCCGGCCAGCTTACATAATGGTAGAAACCATAAAAGCAGGGTCTATGCAGTTACATAGCCACAGGGACCTGAAAACTTTAGATCCGCTCATGTTTCATAACTACAGGTACCATAACAGCATGTCCCGTCAGGCTACATATCTTCAGGGACCAAACCAGCAAGTTCGACAAGCTTATATAATTATCAACAGACACTATCCAGTTTAATATCTACCGGGATCATTACAGCAGGTCCGCTCAGGTTACATACCTACGGGGACCATAACAGCTGGTCATATACTGTAACATACCTACAGCGACAATTACAGCTGGTCCTATTGACTTGCATACCTAAAAGAACAATAACAGCAAGTCCTTTCCTATTACATACCTTCAAGACCATAACAGTAAGCCCTTTCCATTTACATTTCGGTACCATAACAACAAGTCCTATCTAGTTACATACCTTCAGGGCCCATAACACCAGGTCCGCTCTGGATAAATTTCAACAAGGCCATAACAGCTGGTCCGCTCAGGTTATATACCTACAGGGACATAACAACATGTCCACTCAGGATACATACTTACAGGGACAGAAAAAGCGGGTCCGTTCAGCTTTCATAATTTCAGGTACCATAACAGCAGGTCCTATCCAGTTACATACCTACGGGTACAAGAACAGCAGGTCCGCTCAGGTAACATACCTACAGGGACATTAACAGCAATTATATCCAGTTAAATACCTCCAGGGACCATACCAGCAGGTTCTATCCAGTTACATACCTACGGGGAGAACAACAGCAAGCCCTATCCAATAACATACATACAGGGAGCATAACAACCGGTCTTTTCCAGCTTAATTGCAGTATGTTTCCTCTGGCTTTCTTTGCCGGATCATTACAGGGTCACTGATGAGGCTTTATTAGCCGAAACTACGTAGTATGACCCATCTTCTTTCTTATGAATATTTTCATTGCTCTTAAAGGAACTCCTTTTTGATTTTTATTTGCCTTCACTGCAGCTGGTGTTGTGCCGTGTGGCGGCCGTAAAACGTCTCCCCGTACATCAACCATAGTGCAGTTTATATTTTACTTTTGGTCCTTTGAGATCAGCGTGAATTTTCTGAGAAATCGGAAATAAATTAGTGGTTTAGACTCATATTCTAGACAGGTTTTTAATTATTTGGACCCCTTTTTGATTTATATCAGTTTTTGAATCGGCTGCCTATTCGAAATTCGCAAAATTGCAGTATGTTTCCTCTGGCTTTCTTTGCCGGATCATTACAGGGTCACTGATGAGGCTTTATTAGCCGAAACTACGTAGTATGACCCATCTTCTTTCTTATGAATATTTTCATTGCTCTTAAAGGAACTCCTTTTTGATTTTTATTTGCCTTCACTGCAGCTGGTGTTGTGCCGTGTGGCGGCCGTAAAACGTCTCCCCGTACATCAACCATAGTGCAGTTTATATTTTAATTTTGGTCCTTTGAGATCAGCGTGAATTTTCTGAGAAATCGGAAATAAATTAGTGGTTTAGACTCATATTCTAGACAGGTTTTTAATTATTTGGACCCCATTTTGATTTATATCAGTCTTTGAATCGGCTGCCTATTCGAAATTCGCAAAATTGCAGTATGTTTCCTCTGGCTTTCTTTGCCGGATCATTACAGGGTCACTGATGAGGCTTTATTAGCCGAAACTACGTAGTATGACCCATCTTCTTTCTTATGAATATTTTCATTGCTCTTAAAGGAACTCCTTTTTGATTTTTTATTTTCCAATCATATATAGCAGGGAACATATCAGAATGTCTTATCAAGGCAAATACATGTACCTACGGGACTATAACAACAGGTTCTATCCACTGACATACCTACAGGTACCATAACAGCTAGACCGCTCAGGCTACATATCCACAGGCAACATGACAGCAAGTTCCATCCTTTTGCATACCTACAGGGACAAATAAAGCAGGTCCGCTCAGATTACATACGTACAGGGACAATTATAGCAGGTCCTATCCACTTAATTACCTACAAGGCCCATAACAGCAGATCCTATCCAGTTACATACCAACAGGGACCATAGCAGCAGGTCCTATCCAGTCACATATCTATAGGGACCATAACGTCAGGGTCTATCTACCTATAGGGACCATGACAGCAGGTATGTCCAGGATACATACCTACAGGGACAATACAAAGTCTTATTCAGATACATTCCCACAGGGAACTTAACAGCAGGGCCAATCCAGTTAACATGCGACAGGGACATTAACAGCAGGTTTGCAAAGGTAACATTACTAGAAAGACTGTAACAGCAGGTCTCCCTAGGTTACATACCTGCAGGGAGAATAACAGCAGGTTCTATTCAGTTATATAAGTACAGGGATTACAACAGAATGTCATTTCCCGTTACATACATACTGGGACCATAACAGCAGGTTCGCCGGGGTTACATACCTACAGGGACAATTACAGCAGGTCCTATCCAGTAACGTACTTAAAGGGACCGTAACAGGCGATCCGAACATGTTAACAGCTACAGGGACCATAACGGCAGGCCCTATCTACCTAAAAGGACCATAACAGCAGATCCATCCAGGCTACAAACCTACAGGGAACATAACAGCAGGTCCAATCCAGTTACTTGGCTACAGGGTCTATAACAGCAGCATGTGTGCAAAGGTAACATTACTAGAGGGTCTGTAACAGCAGGTCCGCTAAGGTAATATACCTGCAGGGAAAATAACAGCATGTGCTATTCAGTTACATACGTACAGGGATCATAACAGCAGGTCCTATCCATATACATACCTACAGCGACCATTACAGCAAGTCCTATCCAGTTACATATCTACAGGGATCATAACAGCAGGTCCACCCAGGATACATACCTACAGAGACAATTACCAGGTCCGATCCAGAAACATACCTAAAGGGACCGTAACAGGCGGTCCGAACATGTTAATACCTACAGGGAGCATAACAGTATGTCCGGCCAGCTTACATAATGGTAGGAACCATAATAGCAGGGTCTATGCAGTTACAAACCCACAGGGACCTGAAAACTTTAGATCCGCTCATGTTGCATACCTACAGGTACCATAACAGCATGTCCCCTCAGGTAGATATCTTCAGGGACCAAACCAGCAAGTTCGACTAGCTTATATAATAATCTACAGGTCCTATCCAGTTTAATATCTACCGGGATCATAACAGCAGGTCCGCTCAGGTTACATACCTACGGGGACCATTACAGCTGGTCCTATACTATAACATACCTACAGCGACAATTACAGCAGGTCCTATTGACTTACATACCTAAAAGAACAATAACAGCAAGTCCTATTCTGTTACATACCCTCGGGACCATAACTTTAAAGTAGAAGTAAAACAAAGATCAGAAATTGATACAATTAACTTACTCCACCCATAAAAGACACCAAAGGGAAAGAAATACAAACATTAAGCGACCAGACCATAATGGAAACCTAAACAAAGGAAGGCCATAAGGACAGTTACTTTCCCACAAAATGGCCATATGGCCATCCAAAATTAAAAGACACAAGTGATACACACAGTAAGTAACAAACAACAACATAAATAAATCGCCACAGAAGAGCCGCCTTGGAACGGTCAGTGGAAGATTTTCTCTGGGGGGCTTAAATCGATTTTACGTGGCCACAATCCTCGCCCTTACTTCCGTCGCGATTTAGACAAATAATTTGTTCAGTCCGCATGAAGGCATCCTAACTCATCAGTGCAACATCTCCGTGAACACAAAAATCAATGAACCACAGAGGTGAGACAACGGTGAGGACTCGACAGCAAGAAACCACTGAAATGCAGGAGCAAAAGAAAACCAACAGTTAGACTCCGATGAGCCCAACCAGAGACAGAGCATCAGGCACCAACCAGCATTATCTCTCTAATTCTCAATAAGCCTTTACGTTGGAGCCGTCATAGAATCTGAGGCCTGACCCACCGGCGAGCAATTAAAGAGGGAAGCAAAGTTGCCAACCATGATTGGGTTAACTACCATGCATGCAGTCTATCCAGTCACATTTCTGCACCATAACAACAAGTCCTATCCAGTTACATACCTTCAGGGGCCATAACACCAGGTCCGCTCTGGTTAAATTTCAACAAGGCCATAACAGCTGGTCCGCTCAGATTATATACCTACAGGGACATAACAGCATGTCCACTCAGGATACATACTTACAGGGACAGAAAAAGCGGGTCCGTTCAGCTTACATAATTTCAGGTACCATAACAGCAGGTCCTATCCAGTTACATACCTACGGGTACAAGAACAGCAGGTCCTTTCAGGTAACATTGTTGATAGGACCTGCTATTATGGTCCCTGTAAGTATGTAATCTGAGCGGACCTGCTTTTTTGTCCCTGTAGGTATGCAAAAGGATGGAACTTGCTGTCATGTTGCCTGTGGGTATGTAGCCTGAGCGGTCTAGCTGTTATGGTACCTGTAGGTACCCACAGGGACATTAACAGAAAGTCCTATCCAGTTAAATACCTACAGGGACCATACTAGCAGGTTCTATTCAATTACATACAAACCGGGACAACAACAGCAAGCCCTATCCAGTAACATACGTACAGGGAGCATAACAACAGGTCTTTACCAGTCATATATAGCAGGGTACATATCAGAATGTCTTATCCAGTCAGATACATGTACCTACGGGACTATAACAACAGGTTCTATCCACTGACATACCTACAGGTACCATAACAGCTAGACCGCTCAGGCTACATACCCACAGGCAACATGACAGCAAGTTCCATCCTTTTGCATACCTACAGGGACAAAAAAGCAGGTCCGCTCAGATTACATACTTACAGGGACCATAATAGCAGGTCCTATCAACTTAATTACCTACAGGGACCATAACAGCAGATCCTACCCAGTTACATACCAACAGGGACCATAACAGCTGGTCCTATCCAGTTACATACCTATAGGGACCATAGCGTCAGGGTCTATCTACCTATAGGGACCATGACAGTAGGTCTGTCCAGGATACATAAATACTGGGGCAATAAAAAGTCTTACACAGGGAACATAGCAGCAGGGCCAATCCAGTTAAAATGCTACAGGGACATTAACAGCAGGTTTGCAAAGGTAACATTACTAGAGGGACTGTAACAGCATGGTCTCCATAGGTTACACACCTGCATGGAGAATAACAGCAGGTTCTATTCAGTTACATAAGTACAGGGATCACAATAGAATTTCCTTTCCCGTTACATACATACAGGGACCATAACAGCAGGTTCGCCGGGCTTACATACCTACAGGGACAATTTCAGCAGGTCCTATCCACTAACGTACCTAAAGGTATATATGTATATGTATATACATATTTTCTTGGCCATACTTGTTTCGGACACTTAGACCTCATCAGTGACACTCAAATATGTTCAAAATTCAGAAATGGAATCAATGATCCCAAAGGACAAGGAAATATAAACTACACTATGGTGTAGGGCAGGGAGACTTTTACGGCCCCACACGTTCCCAGACACCAACTGTAGTGACATTAAATATATTCATGGTTATCCTTTGGAAGCAAAGAATTCACCACAGAACAGAAAAAAATTTGGAGTGTACATGTAAGCCTGCCCAGGCAAAGTGCTGCAAGTCGGACCATTCATTCTTTTAACCCCTTTGGGTTTCCTTGGGTGGCAGGTCTTGGGATGTTATTTCATCTCAATGTCGGGTAAAAGTCCCATAAAATTGGAAGCAACGTCTCCAAAATGACCTATATATTGGGACTATAACCTCAAACCAAACAAATAAACAGCAGGTCCTTTCCAGTATAATACTTAAAGGGACCATAACAGGCGGTCCGAACAGGTTACATACCTATAGGGACCATAACAGCAGGTCATATACAGTTACATAACTTCAGGAACCATGCCAACCGGTCTTATCAAGCTGCATACATACACGGACCATACCAGTCGGTACGCTCAGGTTACATACCTATAGGGACCGTAACAGCAAGTCCTAACCAGTAACATACCAACAGGGACCATAACAGCAGGTCCACTCAGGTTACATAGTTACAGGGAGAATAACTGCCGGTCCAATTAAGTTACATACCTACATAGACTGTAACAACAGTTCGCTCAGGTTACTTACCTTTAGGAGAATAACAGCAAGCCCTATCCTTTTACATATCCACAGGGACCATAGCAGCAATTCCTATCCGGTTACATACCAGCAGTTGCATACCTACAGGGATCATAACAGCAGGTCAACTCGTGTTACACATCATCAGTGACGATAACAGCAGTTCCGATCAAGTTACACTGCTACAGGGACCATAACAGCAGGTACGCTGAGATAACATTCCCACAGTTACTGTAACAAGAGGTCCGCTCAGATTACATACCTGCAGGGAAAATAACAGCGGATGCTATCCAGTTACATAAGTACAGGGCCCATAACAGCAGCTCCGCTCAGGTTACATATCCACAAGGACCATAACAGCCGGTCATATCCAGTTACATATCTACAGGGACCGTAACAGCAGGTCCTTTTCAGTACATACATGCAGGCAGAATAACAGCAAATCGTATCCTGCTACATACGTACAGCAAGTCCTATCTATTTGCATCCCTGGAGGGACCATCACAGTAAGCTCTATCCAGTAACATACCTACAGGGACCATAACAGCAAGTCCTATCTAGTTGCATTTTGATTGATGAGATCCGCGTCAATGCTATTATGGTCATTAAGGTCATTTTGAAGACATTGCTTCCAATTTTGTGGGACTTTTAACCGACATTGACATGAAATGACGTCTCAAGCCCTGTCGCTCAATGAAACCAAAATTGGTATATGCATTGCGCGGTCTGAGTCACACCACTTTGCCTGCGCTCCCCTTGTGGCTGATCTGTTCTTGTTTTGTTATGAAAGAGGCTTCATGATTTTCTTTTCCGTTGAAAACCAAAGCCTTAAGCTCGACTTCTAGATATTTGGATTATGTATTCAATATTGACAATACCTATTTCGATGGTTTGATCAGTCAAATTACCGAGCCTCCTCCCCACCCCACCACCCCCCACCAGAACCTTAGTTAAATAAAGAAATTTCTTCTGATACCAGGCCCCGTTTTGAGATTTACATCTATCTATTGTAGACGGGTTCGTTTCTTGCAAAATTTATGATAAACGCGATGAATTTGAGCTTACATATCTTCCTTTCTTGGATGGTGTTCCTCATGTGGCATCCTTTCGCGTTTATATTTCGCAATTAATTAAATTTGCCAGAGTGTCTAGTCATGTAACTGACTTCAACACTCGTAATAAATTGTACACTGCTAAACTTCTAAATCAGGGTTATCGGTATCTTAAACTACGCAAAGCCTTTTCTTAATTTTAAAGATGTCATACCAATTAAATTTCTAATTTCAATGTTGGACTTAAATCTATTCTGCAACAAGGTTTACATGTATCGGAACCCGAATTTTATGGTGGCTTTGTATATAAATTCAGAGAAAAATATATACATGTACGCGCAATGATTCACCCAATTTCTTAAAATCATTATTCGATATAAAAAGATCTCGATTTGGGTACAACATAAATATTATACGGCTATAAGATCGCTGAAACATGTAAGGAAATTAAGGAGAAAGGAGAATAAAAGGGGGTAGATTTCATGGCATTCCCTCATACCTTTCCCTGCTGCAAGGACAGCAGGCCTTTTTCAAATATTGTTTTGGACCTCTTTAATGTCGAAAGCTACACGACACATTTGCCTCCCCCAGCCGACTCAGCCTGGATATGTTATAACCAACACATGCAAACTGTGTTTGAAGAACAAAAAGCTCCATTTCAACTACAACTGAAGATATCATGATTTTCCTAACTCGTACATATAAGCTAACATTTTTTGATTCCTTAATACTGAAATTTCAAACAAGCAGATGTATTGCTTTAACAGCGTTGTATAAAGTGTACTCGTATGTTCAAGAGTGCGACGATGCTTTTATATAGATAACTAGTGTGGTATATAATGAGATCCGATGAATAACAAGTGATCACTTTTGCCTCTATCGTGATAATTTTAAACCAACCTGTTAGAGGTTAAAGTTGTACGTACATAAAATATCAAAGGCCTGTACATTCCAGTTTTACTTATGAGTCTTTGTAAAGCATCCTAGGGACAGGGGCATTTTGACCCCAGGGCCATGATTGAAACAAAAATCGTTCAGGTCAACTAGATAAACCTATATTTCATTGTCTGCTTGTTTGTATTGGGGTTTAACGGCCCAGTCAACACTATTTAGGTCATTTAGCTGGCTGTTTACCTATTCACACTTCTTTCGCCAGAAACTGACAACTGCCCTTCTTGAATCAGCCAAAGGGATAGAATGACCGCATAAAAAAATTCATGATCAATCTCCACGAAAGAATGTTGCCGACCCCGGCAGGTATCGAACCCGCGTCCTCCTGGTCATCAATCAGACGCGCATCCGATTGAGCTACCGAGTCTGGCACCTATATTTCATACATGATGGACCCGAGCCAGGTTCACAAATGAAAGAAAGAAAGAAAGAAAGAAAGAAAGAAATTAAATTGTCCCATTTATGGCTAGCGTCTCAAAATGGGACATTGACAGTGAAGATCCTGATCAGACTCCGTGTATGATCGGGCCATTTACTGTTTGCTTAAACGGTAGGGAAACTGGTGTAAAAACTTACAACAAATAAAAATATCTTGATATTCCTTAAATTGTGTATGTACTTGTCCAAAGCTATAAGATGGATGGTTCTCTGGTAGTTCTATTGGTCACTGACGGGTTAAGACTGTTGAGCATTGTACAAAAAACCAAATGAAGCATTTTTTGCTGTTATTTTTTAGATATACGTCCATTTCAATTATTTCGAGCCAATCGTTAATAAGCTGTGGGCCAAAACCGCAGTACCCATAGAAAAACACACCTGACCTTCCGTTGCAGAAACTGGCGTGATAGTACAAATTAAGTATCACTTGAACAATTATTTTCTCAGACTTTTAACTCATGTAACTTGGCTTTGATGCTTCGTTGCACAGGAGTCAAACCAAGAGCCCCCGCCTATAGGGGCTTGGAGGAATACATTAGGTTGCATGGTGCTTCCCCGCAGAGCTGAAATAGACCGCATATGAGTACTGGTTAACCGCTTAGACTGATTAAGCCTGCCCAGGCAAAGTAATGAGAGTCACACCGTTTGGACAAGCCCTATTGGTTTCATTGGGCAGCACGGCTTGAAATGTCATTTCATCTCAATGTCAGGTAAAAGTCCCACCAAATTGGGAGCAACATCTCCAAAATGTACAAAATAGTGTTGACGGGGGCGTTGAACCAAAATCAAACAAACAAACAAAGAAGACATACTCAGTTATATTAGCAATTATCAGCAAAAGGCCCCAGTTGCAGGCCAGAATGCAAATTTAAAATGTAACTGGGGCCAGTATTTAACATTGAAAAGACTTGGTCCGGAAAGGACTTTCAAGTAAATAAATCGGTCTAGTCATGTACGGATTACTGAATGTAATAAAGAATGTTTCTGTTATGACACGTTTGTTAACAGTTTTACCTCCTCTTGATAAACGCCCCCCGCCCATCGGGGCTTAAAGAAATAGATGGGCTGTTTGATGCTTCCACGCAGAGTTAAAACCGATCCGCACACGAGTACTGGTAAACCGCTTAGACGATCTAAGCCTGCCCAGACAAAGCGGTGCGAGTCGGACCCGTCCATGCTTATAAACCCTTATTGGTTTCATGGGCAGCAGGGCTTGAGATGTCATTTCATCTCAATGTCGAGTAAAAGTCCAACAAAATTTGAAACAACGTCTCAAAAACGCCCTTTACAGTGTTGACGGTGACGTTTAACCTCAAATCAAACACGGGCCTCCGCGGCCTAGTGGGTAAGAGCGCCAACTCTTAATCATTAGGTCTCTCACCGCTGTGCTTCGAGCCTGGCTCGAGTCACATGCGAGACGCCAAGTTCTGCAACAGAGGGTCAGGTGGTCTTTCTCCGGGTACTCCGGTTTTCGCCCACCTATGATTAACGATCGGTTCGATATGAGGGAAATAATCTTGAAAGGGCCGTAAACCACCCCCCCCCCCCCCCAAAAAAAAAAAAAAAAAAACCTCAAATCAAACAAACAAATCCTCTTATGCAACTAAGTCGGTCGTAATCCGAGAAACATGCCCGGTTAGACACCGTGAAGTACGATTTTAGGCAACTCTTAACAAAATATTTATAACTGCAACTGCTGGCACCATATCAGCAGGAAGGCACCATATCAGCAGCAAGGCACCATATCAGCAGGAAGGAATTGAGCCTCACTCCTATAAAATTATCTATGGCTTATTATTAAAGACACTAACCATGTATTTACTATATCTTAGAATTACTATATCTTAGAATATTTTTACAGAAATAAGTATATGATAAAAAGAATATAACACGGTTGTTTTGATATCGGCCCTGGCCTCGGCCCTCGGCCTGTCTCAGCCCTCGCCGTTCCGGCTCGGGCTGAGACAGGCAACTCGGGCCGAGACCAGGGCCGATATCAAAATAACCGTGTAATATTCTATATTTCCCACCTAATGTTCGTTTCGGAGATTTGAAAGAATGCGCTGTATCACCTCGCTAGAAGCCACGGTACTCAGGGGCTACCCTCAACACTAAAAGTCTTTTTTTTTTTTTTTTTTTTCTGGTATCTATCGAAGTACAACTCGCATGCTAAATGTGTGAGCCCAAAAGACCTTTTAGATGAAAAACATTTTTTTTTTACTAAAGTTTTTGTCTGATGAAAATTTGTGATATTTTCTTAATTAAATTCAGAACGCTTATTAGAACAGCCTCATTGAGGCGATCCTAACGAATACCCACAAACCTACGTCTTGCAACACACCGGCCCCGATAGCTCAGTTGGTAGAGTGTCCGCTCCGGGGAACGGGAGGTCTCGGGTTCGATCCCGGGCCGCGACATACCTAAGTCGTTAAAAATGGTACTAGCTGCTCCTCGCTTGGCACTCAGATTTACGGGGTAGAGCTAGGACTGGTCGATCCAGTGTCAGGATAATGTGACTGGGTGTGGTATCATGTAATGTGTCTGGGACATGATACTTCAGTGAGGCAGCACTATAAACGTGAGCATTGAGCTCCCTGTCGCAACCAGACACCGTCGTGATATGACTGAATAATTGTTGATAGCGACGTTAAACCCGAATTCACACACACACACACACACACACACACACACACACACGTCTTGCAACAGAAATAAAAATGTTTATACTTGTAAATCCCGCTTTTCTCTTTATAAAGTTGCATTTACACGGGTTTTCAAAAGGACAACATGATATTTTTCTGATGAAAATTTGTGATAGTTTTCTTATTTAGGTTACAGACGTAGTTTCCAAACAAAGATTGTAGACCTTGTTTTCTTATTTCTGTCCAAACAAAAATTGTAGATCTCGTTTTGGCGGTTCCAACGAGTACTCACAGTCTATATTTGTTTGTTTGTTTGATTTGAGGTTTAATGTTCCTGTCAACACTGTATAGGTAATTTAGGACTGAGTGACCCCCGCCCATCGGGGCTTGAAGAAATATATGGGCTGCATGATGCTTCCATGCAGAGCTGAAGCGGACCCGCACACGAGTACTGGTAAACAGCTGAGGATCTAAGCCTGCCCTGGCAAAGCGGTGCGAGTCGGCCCGTCCATGCTTATAAACCCTATTGGTTTCATTGGGCGACAGGGCTTGAGAAGTCATTTTATCTCAATGTCGGGCAAAAGTCCCACAAAATTGGAAGCAACGTCTCCAAAATGACCTTTACAGTGTTGACGGGGACGTTAAACCTCAAATCAAACAAACAAACAAACACTTAGGACTGAGACGTTGCTTCCAATTTTGTGGGACTTTTACCCAACATTGAGATGAAATGACGTCTCAAGTCTTGCCGCCCATTGAAACCACATATTATGCATGGACTTTGCGACTTATCTTGGGCAGGCTTAGAACCCCTAAGCGGTTTACCAGTACTGCGTAGAAGCATCATGCAGCCCCGAATCTATTCCTTCAAGTCCCGATGGGCGGAGGCCACACAGTCTATGTTTTGCAGCAGAAATAAATGTATTATAATGTATTTCAGAAATGAATGCAATTTTTTAACGTTCATTGAAGTATGAATAAGATGTTATCGTTCATTGAAGTATGAATGACAACGGGTCAATGAACGATAAATACTTATATTTACATTATTTTAAATCCATTATGTTACGAAACAATTTTGGTTTGAGGGCTTTGTTTGTTTGAATTGAGGTTTAACGTCCCCGTCAACACTGTTAAGGTCAGTTTGGAGACGTTGCTTCCAATTTTGTGGGACTTTTACCCGACATTGAGATGAAATGACATCTCAAGCCCTGTCGCCCAATGAAACCAAAAGGGTTTATTAGCATGGACGGTCTGTCTCGCACCGGGGTTTCTGGACAGGCTTAGCACCTCTAAGCGGTTTACCAGTACTAGTGTGCGGGCCGGATTCAGCTCTGCGTGGAAGCATCATGCAGCCCATATATTTCTTCAAGCCCCTATGGGCGGGGGCGAAGGTTTGAGGGCTAAATTTAAAATAAGGAAACGATTGCACGCCATTACGATAACACGCCTATTCAAATACATTGCCACCTTTATCGCCGAAAAAAATGAAAATCTTATATAATGAATAATTGTGATATTTTTCTTATTTCTGCTCAAAATATAGATTGTGGGCACTCGTTAGAACCGCCTCATCGAGGCGGTTCTAACGAGTACCCACAATCTATACACTGTAAAAATAGTGTTTACAGATTAAACACTTTCTGAGACGCATTTCTTGTCCCATTTTTTTTATGCGTTTAACGCTTTGATATGTCTCGTTTCTAAACACGTCTAGGAAGGTGTTAAGATATTAAACATGTATAGGACAGTGACATGTTTAATACCTGCACATGTTTAGCTCAGAAACATGTTGAAAATCTAAAGAGGTAAAATCATCATTATTCATGTTGTGTTTTTCTATTACGTTTTGTTTCATTGATCCTGGAAAAGTAGAAGATATGGTACGTCCTTCAAACATATTTTTCTTTCAAGGATGAGTGGAATATTGGTGTTTAGTTCTTAATGTAATTAGTTTTCACGACTCATATTTTCTTTCTAGATTAAGTTGTGTTCAGTAGACTTACTATTGCCATTTGATAGAAGATTGTGATTGGTAAATGAAACCTGCATATATTCTTTCTTGAATATATTTATATAAAATGCCTAAAACTGCAAAAAAGGTGAGGAATTGTTGGGGAAAATGCCACAACATGGTCTAAACACGTTTAGCGTAAACATGTTCAAAACCTAAACATGTAAAATTTAATTATGCTTTAAGTGTAGTGTTCTTCCTTTCTTGCAAAGACATCTTAACCTCCAACATGAACTCACAGATAGTGCACACTGTAAGATTGTACTCTAGTTTCGCATAATGAAGGGGAGCCTCTGCGATACTAGAGTACAATCATACAGTAGGCACTATTTGTTAGTTCATGTTGGAGGTTAAGATGTCTTTGGTAGAAAAGAAGAACACTACACCTTAAAGTATAATTAAATTTTACATGCTTAGGTTTTAAACATGTTTACGCTAAACGTGTTTAGACCATGTTGTGGCATTTTCCCCAACAATTCCTAACCTTTTTTTTGCAGTTTTAGGCAGTTTATATAAATATATTCAAGAAAAAATATATGCAGGTTTCATTTACCAATCACAATCTTCTATCACATGGCATTAGTAAGTCTGCTGAACACATCTTGGATCTAGAAAGAAAATATGAGTAGCGAAAACTAATTACATTAAGAACTAAACACCAATATTCCACTCATCCTTGAAAGAAAAATATGTTTGAAGGACGTACCATATCTTCTACTATTCCAGGATCAAAGAAACAAAACCTAATAGACAAATACAACATGAATAATGATGATTTTACCTCTATTTTATGTCTGTGCAGCTCTGCAACTTTCAGCGTCCGTTCAGCGTTCGTGTACGCGGGAAACAGATCGTATCGATTTCAGCCGAGACGTGTTTAGACTTTTGACATGTTTATACTCACAAATACGGCAAAACAAATTACATGTTTAGAAACAACACACTTTTCTAATCATGTTTAGATCTAAACATGTATAAAACACGTTTAATTTCTATACGCTATTTTTACAGTGTATTTTAGAGCAGAAATAAGAAAAATAAGGTATACCCCCAGAAACCCCAGTTTTTACTATATAAAAGTGGGGTTCATGGGGGTCAAAATTATACAGGCGTGTTTTCATGATGAGTTTTCCTATCAACAG
>OY757020.1:101102389-101119475 GCA_963580285.1 Lucinisca nassula
AAAAATCTTCTTCTCTAAAACCACAAGGCCCAGGGGCCATATTTATAAAGATTCTTAGAAATTATTCTAAATTCTTAACTTATCTTAAATTTTCATCTTAGCTAAGACAAAATCTTTAGATGATATTTAAAAAGCATCTTAGGCAGATTCTTAGCTAAGAAAAACTTAACCCTAAGCCATCTAAGAATACTTAGATTTCTAAATAATCACGCGCATTTTTCTAAGACCGCACGCGCATTTTGGAAGGAATTGTCAGACGACATTTCAAAATGGAACAAGAAAAAGCCAGGAGACAGGCAAATTGGACCATGGACGAATGTCTGTTCCTCATAGCACAAGTAAAGGAAGGGTTTTCAGTGATAAAGGGGAAATTTGGGCCCAGTTTGAATGGAAAGATGAAAAAGGATCGTTGGGAGACGATCTCCCGGGACCTCTCCGCCCAGTTTGGGTCCAACCGAACGGCAGAACAAACAGAAAAGAAATGGTCTAACCTGATGGCTAAGGCTAAGCCACTAATTTCCGAGTATCGACGGGAGAGTCAGAGAACGGGTATTGTGTAGATTCTTCCTTGTTGTTTGTTGTTTTGAGATGTACATAATGCTTTTCGTCGATATCGCGTCTATTTTGCGGATCTAGCTTTGGTTTACATTGACCCGATATGGGTTTAACGTCCCACCAACATCTAAGGTCATACGGAGACGGAACCTTTAAAGACTCATCTGAAAGACTGGAGAAGCCCCGTATCAAACACGCGATCCCTCTAGTTACATGAATTATTTGGCTCAGTGACATTTGTCAAAAAAAAATCTAGCCACTTTTCATAAAATCTTAAACTTGTACATTTAACCAAGGGAAAATACTCTTGAACATGTTTAAATTACTGAAAAACAAATTGGTTCAGTTTCCGATTTGGAGGTTATTCTTGTCGTTGGAATTCTGATACTTTTTAGTAGATAAGAAAATGCAATATTCATCCCAAAATCAATGATAATAACTTAATGAATTTTAGAAATGACAGATTTGTATGCCAGTTGCTGATCCCAACACAACTTAATTTTTTCATGGTATACTAACAATAAAAATCACGAAAGTTTTACAACGCCAACTACCTTATGGTGTACAAAGGCAGGTGCGCTGTCGAATAGAAAAAGGCAGGGTGTTAAGGAAAAGAAAGGTTAATATGTCTTCTGATCGACGGAAAAAATTCACTACACACAGCCCGTTTTACAGGGTGATTCAGTCCAATAAAAGAAGCCACGTCATGTGAATATATGTCGTAAAGGCCTGTGGGCCAAATATAAACAAACCCACCCGGCCGATTCAGCCAACCATACGAGTATTGAAAATTGTGTGGGACAGTAGCAGCAAAGGCTCTGAACAGGCTGGACATGTGCACACTGTTTCTAGTAACTGGTTATTCATGGTCTGCGACATGGCTCACATTCTCAATGTACGGAAAGTATACATGAAACCCACTTTAATCACAAACACATTCTCGAGTACTCAGTACATCATCCATCGTCTTTCACACATCCTCATGCTACGCCCCAAACGATACAATGCCTAAAAATAAAACTCCGTTCCAAAGCAAGGCCCACTCAAATTAGAAGCACAGTCAATACTGTACCCAAGCCCCACCTTAGCTTCCCGCGCTAGGCCATATCATGCTACACTGAGCCAATTCATATGTCAAACAAGAAGATCCCCCAAGCCACTTGGTCCAATACGACACGATACCACGTGTGGACATCAGGGGAGCTACCGCGAAATCGCAGTAACGTAAATTTGTTCCCACGACCCATCCGGGAACTCTCGCGGTAGTTCCTAGGACCAGAAAATTGTAAACAAAGGTAGGTACGCTCGTGTGTTTTGATTTATTGCAGAAGAATGAGCGAATAATATAAAATTCGGACAATGCTATGTCATGACCATATGATTTACCTTTCTAAAGAGCCCGAAGTCAATTTTGAAAAAATCGCTGCCTTGACTTGGCGATTGTAAAACCATCGAACACAGTAATCACCCCTGGTAGACTCGTAAGGGGTAATCGATGGTTATGCACTCAAAATCCTTACGAGAACTTCCTGTTATGACTCACGAGGCTTCAAAAATGTCAACAAATGGGTGAGTGTTCACGATTGATGATTTCTAGTCAATTTTGTAAACATATTTTGAAAAATCGGACAATGCTATTCTCAACAGCTTTCATTTCTGCGTCAGAAAAGATAGGTATGAACATGAAAAGGCAAGTGGTCGATTTTTAATTTAATTTCTCCCTGAGGACAGGTGTAAGATATTTCTGTTTTCACCTGTTTTCTAGTGCAATTTCCAGCTACCTGGGTCATACAGAACTTATCTATCACGTCAAATCAGTCATTATTCGAATTACTTCCATGTTGAAACACATAAGCTGCAGAATTTTCGCAGGATTTGTTCTAGGGGCTTAAACGTTTGTGCTGATCATGACTTACGAGGGCGATTACCCCTTACTGGAACATTACCCCTTACGGGGACAGGAACAGCCAGCTGACGGGTGTCTGATTACAATTCGCTTCTTCATTCAATAACCCACACAAACGGTTAATCAAAGCCCTGAAACCACTGCAGCTGTTTGGTACGACTAAAATACTATTAATTTTATCAAGAACGGTATTGTCTGCTGTAAACTGAGATTAAATGTATCAAAATTCATGCGCTCGGACGAGCTGTTCAAAACTTGAGTTTAGTACATTTTTAATATATTAAGCTTATATAACCATGCACTTAAACAATACTGAATGAAGAAACAAATTTTAATCAGATATCAATCAGTTGGTTTCTCCTGTCCCCGTAAGGGGCAATCTTCCCGTAAGGGATAATCGCCCTGGTAAGTCATGATTGGCACAAATATTTAAGCGTCTGGAACAAATCCTTCGAAAATTCTGCAGCTTATGCATTTGAACATGGAAGTAATTCGAATAATGTCTCATTTGACGTGATAGATAATTTCTGCATAGTCAGGGTAGCTGAAAATTGCACTAGAAAACAGGTAAAATCAGAAGTATCTGACACCCTTTTGCAGGAAGAAATAAAATTAAAAATCGACCATTTACCTGTTTATGACCAAACCTATCATTTCTGATGCCGAAATGAAAGTTGTTGAGAATAGCATTGTCCGATTTTTCAAAATATGTTTACAAAATTGACTAGAAATCATCAATCGTGAACACTCACCTATTTGTTGACATTTTTGAAGCCTCGTGAGTCATAACAGGAAGTTCTCGTAAGGATTTTGAGTGCATAACCATCGATTACCCCTTACGAGTCTACCAGGGGTGAGTAATGCCCGATTTGAGTTTTATGTCAACACGATTGAATGATGGAACTGTTTTGCAAGTTTTCGCCTAAAACGAGAGTGCACGTTATGGGAATGTTGGCCCTTATTCATCATTCAGATGCAAACAAAATTTTCAATTTATGTACGGTAAAGGAGTAATGCCGAAATTTTCAGGCGAAGTAGCTCCCACGACGTCTCGGCAGCTCCCAAAACACGCTCTAGTTCCCACGAGTCTATCATGCCATCACATGGAGAGCATGTTTATAGTTTATAATTTCGACTACCATTACGTATGTTTCCCCTACTTTAAAAGGTGTGTAGCTCTGAGTAACCACCTATTTGAGAAAGATATTCTGACTCGATTGGCTGGTTATGTTCTGGATAGTTGTGATTTTCTGGTCCTAGGAACTACCGCTAGAGTTCCCGGATGTGTCGTGGTAACAAATTTACGTTACCCCGATTTCGCGGTAGCTCCCCTGATGCCCACCCGTGGATATGCCACATCTTCATCCATGCAAACCATCAATGACATCTCTTTCAAACAATTAGAAGCAGTAGGCTACTACTTCGATAACTCGAACACGGATGGTTCGTTTACCATTCGAACTGGTTCATAAGCCACTAAGAATTCTATATACATATATTTGGTCATTTCTTGGCGTTTTTTCTTATCATTATCTGTAAAAGGATGTTGTATGCACTCAGAATCGCCTCGATGAGGCGACCCCAATGAGCTCAAATTAATTACATTTATTTAACGGATCTAAAAGATATTTTATCTGGTGCCATGACTAAACCTCAGTGATTCGAAGCAACCCTGTCTCGAACAATGTTATGGTCCCGGAGATGTTCGAGTTATCGAATGTAGATTGTATTCATAATGCCCTGATACGACCTCCCGGAAAGCCCCCGATAATCTTTGTTCGGATAAATGGATTGGGCCATGGGATGCTTCAACGAAGAGCTGAAAGCCACTACGCCCGAGTACTTGAGGCAAAGCCTGCATAGACAAAGTTGTATGAGTCTGACCATCCATGCGTATGGTTTCATGTTTCAGTCGGACATGAGATGTGATTTCGTATACTAATGTCGGTTAAAATTCCCAAAAAATTGCAAGCGATGTTTCCAATGTAGCCTATATAAAATTGATGGGGACGTCGATAAGGCGGTTTTGATGAGCCACAAAAAAAACATGTAAAACCATAAAAAAGTGCTGAGCCCAGTTTTCTCTATATAAAGCTGGGTTCACATGGCTGCCTACTGTATGGCCGTGTTCTTGTGATGTAATAAGTGTGTTTTTAAACACATTTCTTCGGCTATATGAGGCGTTTCTAACGAGTACCCACAACTTCTGTCTTCGAGCAGAAATAAAGAAAAATAATATGGGGATATTAATGATACAGACTTTTTTTTACATGATCGGTGGTATGTTACTTAAATTTAACCAAGGGAAAATACTCACTGAGCCAATTCATATGCCAAACTGCGTATAAATGTTTTGAAAATTTGACTACGCGTAACTTAGTAAAAGCGCGACTTCCGGTGAACTACCCTGTCTAGCGACCGGTCCTATATACAATAACATTGTGAACACTCTAGAGACCACGGTTTTGGCCCAATCATCATCAAATTTGCTCAGAATAATTGTCATGACAATATCTCGATCAAGTTCGAAAATGGGACCTGTCTAGTCAAAGTGTAGGTCAGTAGGTCAAATCATAGAAAAACACTCTAGTTTGGCATGGCTTTCAGGGTGTAAAAATCAAGGTTAAGGTTCTTGTTGCTGTCTGTAGAAAAAAAAAACTCTTAACAATAGCTCCAACATTTATTGATGGATTTTAATAGAATTACCTATACATATAACCTACTATCTTGTAGTTTGGATCAGGTGAGAGATCTTGTTTTGTATTGTTGTTTTACTTTTATACTCCAAACCTGTTATGGCCGCCTTTTAACGAGTATCTATACTATAACCTCTGGTGCTTTAAACTGTGTATGACTAATTATTGATATCGAAAAACCTCATCTGAGATGGAAATGTACTATTGCTACTACCATACAACAACCATTTCACCCCGGAAAATTGTGTGCCATATTATAGGCGTTGTACCCATTTCCTTACCCATGGGCGTTTTATTGAAAATGGAACTAGGATTTTTCAATGTCGGCCTTCCAATCTCAATTATTTTCTTAAATCGTATTTGCAACAGTCCGATATATCATATGTATGCCTACAACCAACAGAACAGTGCATGCAATCTTCCCAGAAGAGTGTTCCATGTAATATAATGAGATTTCGTGGGTGAGTGTCTCTTCTGTGTCAGGTTCTCCGTTTTACTGATCGTAACTTTCGAATTCGGACCATCGAAGATAAATTTGTGAGTGACATGTTGGTTCCATGAAGCTAATATCAACAGCCGTATTGATTAATAACCTTAACACGAGATCTAGAACAATAACAAACCTGCACAAGTGATCCCGAGTCCGCCATTTTCTTCCTTATCCTGAGCGGAAAAATTCCTTATCCTGCGCGTTCGTTCCTTATCCTGCGCGCTTGCCTTTACCAGTGTGAAAATATATCTTATATAGGATACCTAATATCTTGGACGAGGTATCTTAATTAGCATTTAACATATAAGATGTCTTATAAAGTGTATGAGATATCTGATTATTTATATATATGCGAAACATGTACAGTAAAATTCCGCTATTAAGACCAGATAAAATTTCTGCTTTTTAAAGCTTGTAGAGAAGGTTTCAGTTATGATTTCTTCCATTTTTCTACAGTCATTGTCTTATAGATAGAGACCACCTTCAGGACTGTTCAAAAGTGGTATTTTAAGACCCCTTTTGAACATTCCCAAAGGTGGCCTTAATATTGGAGTTTTACTGTATATACAAACATGTTGAGAAACAGACAGTTTAATTCCATATACTTTTTAGGAGGAGGTCCACCACCTAAACCACTAGATCCTGTCACACAGGCGATTGCAGACCTTATTGGACTAGACAACGTGTCAGTAGTTGGCGTCACCGACAAGTGCGACTCATCTATGTTGCAGTTCTTTGACACAAGGTAAACTGCTCATAACATCTTGCAGTCAACTGACCTTCATCCAGTCTGGGTGCTCATTGATGCCAAAGAGGCTTTCTTTTACTGCTAATCTTGCATGTTTCCCATGTAAATGGAGTTTTATTTTATTTTGTTATCGATTACAGTGAAACAATTCACGAGTGCTTTAAGGCTTCCGAGCAAAATGAACGTGTGAGCGATAGCGAATGAGTTTGTTTTTGCAGGAAAGCCTTAGAACATGAGTTATTTCTCCTTAATCGATCGGATAAACAAAATACATTGTTTATTACATTTTCATTTATGTTTTTGCTTTGAATTTTAAAATTCAGTCATTCAAATTTCCTACCAGAATAGTTCCAGTAAGTGCATGGATTTCAGGAGGCGTGATTTAGTTTTAAAATCAGTCGTCATCTTGTTTCCATTTCAATGCAAAACTCATCCTCTGCTTGAAATACAGATTCAAGAAAGTCATTTAAGTAGAACTGTATAATCAAGAAAATCAACTTTAATCTTCGTGTTGCGGTTCTTTCTTCAAAAACATGAAATGGGCGTGAAAATTGAACTTTGGTCTCCATTATTTTATCAGATGTTCCGCCAAACTTCAACTACATGTATTGTTATTGGTGTTGCCATCGACGCCAGCAACGTCGCTTATAGCAATTTAGACGTAAGTACGTTTGAAGTGAACAAATGAAATAATTCACACTGTGGAATTATCATATATAACTCACTGAGTAATCTCAGTAAATCACTACTGAAAATGTAACCTCTCGGAAGTTTGGGCCATAATGAAATGAACCAATGATCGTCATATTAACATTGCTTTATTTTATTTTTTTCAGTAATACCCAGAGGACCAAACCAATCAGCAACCTGTTTGGAGATAACCTGTCCTTACTGAGGTAAAAAAGAAAACATCATAAAAACATGCCTATACATCTTTGATCCCCTCAAACCCACTTTTATATACAATTAAACTAGGGTTTATGGGGGTATACATTATAGGGATCAAACATGGTTTTCTATGCATTAACATTTGCTAATGCATTGAAAAACCATGTTCGATCGCTATTATTGCATGAATTCAAACGATTTAAAGAAAATGTGTCACAGAATTGCGTAATATTTTTTACACCAGTTCACAAAATGCGCTATTTACAAATACCCTTTCTCAGGGCCAACCTCATTCACTACGTAGCCCGGTGTGCGCATAATTTGACGTCACATAATGACATCACAGGTCATTAACAGCACGTGAATTGCATTGTTTATACATGGATTTGTCCGCATTAGAACATGGGTGTTAATATCATGCGATACGGGAATTTATGTAATAATATTTAATCATATGACGTTGCGCCTCAGAGTGTAATACCGTCATGTATTTAATTCCGTAATCCACTAGTGGATTAAATATGTAAATTAGTAAGACACGCCCATAACGTTACATGTACAACGTACTTAACGACGTAGCGTTTACTAATGGCGGAATGTTGACATTTTTGTATACATATTATGAATAAATTGCGTTTTATATGTCATATGATAAATAGAATTTGTCATTCGTGTTCATGTACTATTAAATTCATGCATTCGTGTTCATGTATTATTGAATTTATTAAACTCTTTGATGAAAAGGCAAAATATGCTCGGCAAAACTCGTTTAATAAATTCAATAATACATGAGCACTCATGTAAGATCCTCTATGTCTTTATTTCTGCTCGAAAACATAGTTTGTTTGTACTCAATAGAACTGCCTCATCGAGGCGGTTGTATAGAGTCCCCAGTGGTTGAAGAATGCAGAACATGGGTTCACTCCTGTTTATTTGTTGTTGTATGTTTCTAGTTCGATTTCGTGGCAGAAGTTGACGATTTCCAAAATGTCCTTCCCCAAGAATGATCCTTGGCAGGTCCTTTTTCATTTACCTGAAATATTGAGGTACAAAACAAGTTTCATGCCGTTTTTACTATCTGTGTTCTTTCTGATACAAATAAAAGCGCTAATTCCCATAAGGAAATATATCCTTTCAAAGAAATGAACTAATTCCTTTCGAGCGCAATCACCTTTGCCCGGATGACATATTTATAACACTTCGAATACAGTGGCTCTGTATACTGGACAAGCAAGTAAAGGACACTGTGTAATTACAACCATTTTCCCAACGGGCCTCTGTGGCCTAATGGATAAGAGCGCTGACTCTAAGTCATTAGGTCTCTCCCCGCCGTAGGTTCGAGCCTGGCTCGGACCACGTCTGAGAAGCCAAGTTCTGCAGTGGAAGGTCAGGTGGTTTTTCTCTGGGTACTCCGGTATTCGCCCACCTATGATTAACGATCGGCTCGATATGAGTGAAATAATCTTGAAAGGGCCGTAGTTGCCATGACAACAAAAAGGGAAAATAAGAGAAAACCTTTAAAAGTCTTCTTCTTTGAAACCACAAGGCCCACATCTTTCATATTTGGTATGAAGCTTCATCTAGGGGGCCTCTACCAAGATTGTTCAAATTATTGCCCTGGGGCTAAAACTCACCCTGCCCCGGGCCCATTTGTTATATATTGGATCAGGGGAGCGAACCAGGGCCCTCTGAGCCCTCTTGTTTCCCCTTTCGTTGTAGACTCAACTATACAACTCAACATAACTTTATTAGTTATTAAAAAATAAAGTTATGTTGAGTCGTAGTAGACCATCTGTTTCTATATCTACGCCATTGAAGGCCTCGTTTGAATTTAAATATGCATTAATGTGTGTCCGTTAGCATACCTAAGTCAGTTATCGGATACTTTAGCACGACAAGCCCATCGTCCCAGCCCAGGTTTTACAGGTAAACCTCCATCGGTGCAATTAGCTTGCAATTCTCTATAGGGATAAACCATGTTTTTTCATGCATTAACATTTGCCGGGTCCCGAGGGAGCTGTTTGAACATGAGGCCGCTGGGCCGAATGTTCAAATATCTTCCGAGTGATCCGGCAAATGTTAATGCAATGATTTAACCATGGTTGATCGCTGTTCTTGCATAACTTACACTTCAGACAGCAAATTTTGACGATGATGATGAGTTGGGGTTTTACGGCCCTTTCAACCATTTTTGATTATATCGAGCAGATGGGGATGGTAGGGTGATAATGAAATGCCCTGTGCAATGGAACACCGTTTACAGCTGAGAAGAAATCCTGCCTCTGGCGAGATTCGAACTCAGGTCCGCTAGATCAGAAGGCGAGCACACTACCTACTGAGCTACCGGGGCTCCCTAACAAATTTTGACGAAAACGCCCAAAAGCTCCTCATTAACTCCATATAAAACTCTTCCAATGCGACCGGCAAACCAAAATGGCGGCTTGTTTACAATGACGTTGCTACAAGTTAACTTTCTGAGGTCATCTGAAACGCTATGTTCAGGGCGTTCAACGAAACATTAACAAACACAGGCCCGTCTCGTGAAATCAAAAGTTCAAACCCATGTTCAAACAACACGAGAACTTCATTATTTGAACATGGTTTGTTGTTTAAGTACGGCTTCCATCCATTTGACTATGGCTTCAAACAGCCATGCGCATTTATGCAAGAATCCATATTTTATTGCGAAGGTCTTTGCTTTCAGTCATGCGCCAATGGAACAACCAGAGACAGCAGTCGTGAATGTCTACCAAGTGGAACAGTCTGACCAACCAGCAGCAGATGATGTGCTGCTGAGCATTGTGCCACAAACGTCAACAACTTGTAATTGTTGCAAGGAGATTCATGATCTGAAAGTTCAAAAACTGAAGCTGCAAATTGAACTGCTAAAGAGAGATTTGCTGCAAAGAGACACGCGTACCCTAAAACGGAAACATCCAGATGAAGAAGAGTAATGCTGTATTAACTTAAAATATGTTGTGTGTGTGATTTAAAGTTTTCAGTCATAGCACACAATTTAGCAATACTGTGATAAAACCAGCAAACTGGTGTCTTTCCCTAAAAAAACAGTGATAAGGTGTTACTTGTTGCTATTTGTTTAATGTCATGGTTCTGACAGAAGAATTGGATTTGTTAAATGCTCTCTGTTTCCAGTGTTTTGTGTTATGTATAGCCTGCAGTGCCCATAAAAATCTTTTACTCACCAATAAGAACAATAGAAAATATTATGTTTCCCTCATGTCACTGCCTTAAACCTTTCAAGTTACATGTGCTTAGGGCTTACGATATTAAAATTTCAAAACAGATAAAAGGCACCAACTGTCCTGCAGCTCACCTGAAGTCCATCTTTGACCCCTTAGCACAACATAGGTGGCCAGTAGAAGTCTCAACATTTTGTAAAACCGTTTGAGTTAATTTTGGAGTTAACACATATAAGTGATACACATACCTTAGAAGTATGTATTAGCAATATAATTTCTATAGGCCATTCCATCTCCACCTGGTACTGGCTGGCCATGACCATCTTCCACAATCACATGAGGTTGTCCTGGGGGGCCTTGAGGATCATCAAACATCATAGGGATCCGCCGCTGTTTGCAAACGTTGTGTAGTATGCAGCATGCAATTATTATTCTGAAAAGACATTAATACTGCTAGGATACAGCATTTCATACAACTTCATACTTTCAAACAGCAGACTCAGGTCAGATCAGCCTCCACATTCGAAGTTATCACAGGGCGCACAATGAATTATACATTTAAAACAGGTCTATAGGGTATATATAACCTGCTCAGAACGTAAACATTAACCAAAACTTTTATGCATTTTAAGGATGTTCACATACCTAAATTGTACAGTACACGCGTTTTCGATTCTTATAAAATGCATGTGGTCATTCCTAAATCGTCCTATTTCAACTACTATCAAAGTAATCTTACGTGTATTAAAAAGGAGATGGAAAAATAGAATCAGAAGGCAAAATAGACATCATTGTAAATCAAACCTTTTTTTAGGATGTACATGTACTTTTTTATTTTTGTCTACCATGGTTGCTGAGGTATCTGTATCAGAGCCACATAAAAAATCTGATAATGACAATACTGGGAAAGTTTATGTCTTGAACAATAAAAGCATCGCTAAATATGTGTATCAAATTAGAGTATAAAAATATATTGGTCTTTTGATGTACAACTCACTTGCATGCTTTAGGAGGGGCCATTTTAATTTCACCATGTAGCACTCCCCAACGTCTCTTCAACTGACCTATACCCCTTTCTACGGTACTGCGTGTCTTCTTATGGGCTCTGAAAACGTGTGAGAAACTCATAATGATAATCGTAATCATTTTCATTTATCCATCTAGTGTTGTGCACTTTGTGTTTTGGGCTCTTTTCATCACCAAAACAGGACAAGACCTACACATGTACATAACATGATTATGACCCATAAGTGCCTTTTTATGCAAAAGTACGAAGTAAACATAGAGTCTGCGCCCCAATTAGGCGATTCTAAGAAGCGCCAATAATCTGTAAGTGTCTGAATTTTAAGTCACAGCAACAGCAACAGTCATACGGAGACGGGACCTTGGTAAATGGAGAAGCCAGAGATTGATCCCACGACCCCAGCTTATAAGGGCTTTAGAACAATCACTGCACCATGCAGGTTACTCAATATTTTTGGGTCGACTCGAATTTAATAAAGGCGGAAATTCAATTAATGCTGTTGTCCAAGGGCTATCACTAAGTTGTGGAAAAAAATGTTATGGTTATCGGTCTATTAGCAAAATATTCATGCTAGTTGTATCCGCCAGAACACTGTATTTCCTTATCAGATGCCGCGAAATGCTGCATAGCTTGATGCCTTTAGTAGAATGGACGTGTCCAACATGAGTAATGGAAGATTGCATTCCCGAAACTCAGGGATGAGAGTGTATGAGGCTAAATAAATCAAAGCAGTGACAGCACTCACAGATTGTCTCTGAGTGAAAGCATGGTCATGAAAAGGACTTTAACTTCTTTTACCACTGGCTTTTCAGATTTTTAACTAATTTTATGTATCTAGTCATAAATTAATGCCACATCTCTCAGTTAACATGTGTTGATACAAATTTCCCTATCAAAAGTGTCCATTGTCATTCAGCCTTCTTGAATAGATTCATGCACTTAAAACAAACAGTGTAGAGCTGGGTCAAAGACCATATACTGCTGCAACTCTTCTCGATATACACAATTGTTGAACTGTAAAAGAACCAGGCGCATGAGAGGGATCAATGTTTAAAGACAGCACACTGATGTCACTACTTCAAGAACAGGCTGCTACTTTCCATACTTTAAGCAAACAATGTAGACCCTGATCATATGCCACGTTATTCTGTGTTTAATCTGGTTCTAGACTAACGTCAGTGTGCAGGCACATAAAATGATTCAATATTATACACATGCAGAGCATTCTAATGCCACGATGACAAGAATCGGATTTAAGCAAACAGTGAAGACGTTGATCAGATGCTACATTATGTGGTTTCTTATCTGGTTTCAGAGTGTTTGCCATTGTCTCAACAACTGCGACAAGTTTAAAATTTATAGATAGATCTCTGGCAACAACCTTACAGGGATTAAAAGTCACATGGACATCAGCAATGTAAACCTATTTTACTTAATAATGCCATTTTGGAGAGGTTGCTTCCAATTTTGTGGGACTTTTACCCGACATTGAGATGAAATGTCATGTCAGTTCCTGTCGCCCAATAAAACCACAAAAAAACCATGCCTATTTAATTCTTACCTCCTTAAATCCCACTTTTATATTGTAAAATTGGGGTTTAAAAAGAGTAACCTTATTTTCTTATATCTGCTCAAAAACGTGATTTGTGGGTACTCGATAGAACCGCCTCATCAAGGTGGTAATAACGAGTCTCCGCAAACTATGTTCTGAGCAGAAATAAGAAAAATATCACAATCTTAAAATTTGCATTTTTTTTTTCACAAAAAAATGCTAATGTATTTGTATAGACAAGTTTTTGTAATGCAATAAAGTTTATATGCATGGACGGGCCGACTCGCAGCAGTTTTCCTGGGCAGGTTTAGACCATCTAAGCAGATTACCAGTACTCATGTGCGGTCGGTATCAGCTCTGCATCGTGCAACCCATCTATTTCTTCAAGCCCCGATGGGCGGGGGCGAATTACACAATCTGTATATAGCAGAACTTTTATCTGTTTTGGTCAATTTTCAATAATATTCACTTTAATTATAGTGTGTGTGCGTGTGTGCGTGCGTGTGTATGACAGAGGGTTCCTTTCCTTGTGAAGATCATTTCAAACAAGAGGACCATGATGGTCTTATTTGATGGAACTTCTACTGATGGTCCACATGAAAGGGCATACTTATTCTAGTGGCCTGGTTATGCGTTTTGAATAACCTATATATATACTTTATTTTAATAACATCAAGGCGAACATTATATATTGCAAAGTTTCGTCACGATGGAAGCAAAACTGGCTTCGAGAGATTCATTAAGGTTTTGAAGACATTTGACCTAGTTTATCAACCAACATAACCCATATTCGAACTCAACCAAGATACCATCAAGGCTTACATTCTGAGACTGGAGCAACACTGTGACCTCCAGCGTGTGACAATTTGATCGTGTATTCCAGTTGTTTCCAACACAAATGTATCAAAAGGAGAAATTGTTACAACTGTCTCTGTAAATTTCACTGACTATGAGGGCTTTCAGTCCTTTGATTTTTTCCTGGGGGATGTTGGCTGATAACTGCTATGGCCCACAAGGTCCAATAACTGCCCTTGTGCGGACGAAAATTACACCCTTAATGAAGGGTTTGTGACAACTCAGGTTCCATTCTAGGATTCATAAAGACTAGTCTATTTTACATTGATTTAAATCACGGGTGGTAATCAGGGGAACTAGCACGAAAATGAGACAATGGAAATTTGTTCCCTCGACACATCCGGGAACTCTCGAGCTAGCTCCATCACCAGGAAACTTATAAACAAAGGTAGAAAGGTAGGTCTCGAAGAGTTTTATCAGCGGTTTTCTTTTCTTTGTAAGCTATTTATAAGAAAATGCGACAATGCAAAGCCACATTGAAATGATTTAACTTTGTACTCAGCTAGAATTTGACATGGAAATTAGCGTTTCATATTCGTTCTTTGAGGGCACTATCTACATGTCGAGTGAACTAGCTCCTTGTCGAGAAGACTAGCTCGGGCTGTAATTTCGTCATAACTCATAAGTTACGCAATCACGACCAATTTATTTTTGCTTATTTCAAGCATTTTATGTTCCTTTCACCAGGGATGTTGCTTTTTGGGCTGTGAAGGGCGTACTTTTGACGGAAAAATCGCCGGCCAAAATCTCCGTGTTGACATAGATTGACATTTTTTTTCAAATCCGCCATAAAAAGTTTGCATACATTCATACTTCAGCGCTGCAGATTTCCATGGCAAATTCTAGCGGAGTACAAAGTTAAATCATTCCTTTGTGGCACTGCATTGTCGGATTTTCTTATAAATAGCTTACAAAGAAAAAAAACTATGATAAACCTGGTGATGGAGCTAGCTCGAGAGTTCCCGGATGTGTCGAGGGAACAAATTTCCATTGTCTCATTTTCGTGCTAGTTCCCCTGATTACCATCCATGTAAATGGCTGACCCAAATTTGATGTTTCCTTGCTAAACAAACTAAAATTTATGTTTTACTTGTAAAAATAATATTTTGGTGCTCCGGCAACCGGGAACATTTCAGTTTAAGGCCTAAGCAGAGGTCCCAGAAAATTAAGTATAATGTACAAGTCATTTGTGACCACTGCCACCCCCACCTACGGGGATGGGCGGGGGATAGCGGGGCTTATGAGCAGGGAAGTTACCCTCTGTGTTCCCCCGCAGTGGCGGGTTATTGCGGAGGGGTTTGGTATTATGCAAATATATCCCCAGTGGATTTGTTAGTTTGATTTCATGTTTAACGTCCCCGTCAACACAATTTAGGTCATTTTGGAGACTTTGCTTCCAATTTTGTGGGACTTTTAACCGACACTGAAATGAAATGACTTCTCAATCCCTGCCACCCATTAAAACCAATAGGGTTTATATGCATGAGTGGGCCTACTCACAGCAGTTTGCCAGGACAGGCTTAGACCTTCTAAGCAGATTACCAGTACTCATGTGCGGTCGGTATCAACTCTTCGTGGAAACATCGTGCAAACTGTCGCTACTCTTCTAGATAGTAGTAACAGGGAATGGAAGAAATTTAACGTTCTGAACTGGAATGAACAAAATTATTGTCCGCCTTATTAATTATTAGGCAAGATCATGACTAGTAACAAAAAAATATCAAGTATAATAAATATTAAACTTGGAAATGGGAAGTAAATTTAAATAATCTATTGATTTTTTTTATTCCTTTATGCAGAATATCATAACATTACAGCAGTTACATTTTTCATATAAAATGATCCAGTTATTAATTTCTAATTATTAGCATCAGGTAAGTTAGGACTGTCAACATCAAATTAAAATACATTGAAATGTGTACTCAGAGTATACCTTTGTAAGGGAGGTAACAAATAAATAAAGGAAGGAAGCGCGGATCTAGCAGTAGGTATACAAACCTGTTGTAGTTCTCCTGATGACCTGGCGTAGGCCTTAAAAAGGGCGTGAGTAGGTAGCGCTTACATCCATAGCCACTGTCACCAAGCAAATGTGCATTTCCGGGTATCAGACTGTGTTCGAAGAGCAGTCTTAGCCCACTCTCCCGAAAAATGCGGGCGTCGTGGGTCGACCCTGGCCAGTTGGCGACAACGTCAATCACCTCCTCCTTCGCATCGAAGACCAGCTGGACATTTATACTATGGTAGTTATGACGATTAACAAATTCATGTTCATCTGCTGAGGGTGCTTGTATCTGGACGTGCGTGCCATCTATTACTCCAACAACACCAGGGAAGTGAGAAACAGCAAAAAACTCTCTTTGGTTCAGTCTGACCTCATCGATGGTTTGAGGAAAACTTATAAAGTGTTTTATAATATTGGGATGGGTGATAGCATCCAAAACCTCCGAGACGACTCTGCATACAGTTGGCTGTGAGAGGCCAAACTCAACAGCACTGCACTGTTGAAATTTTCCTGTTGCCAGGAACCTTAGTGTGACCAAGACTTTTGTCAATGCAGATAAGCTTTGGTTCCTGTTAGTAGCCGGCTGAATCAAAGTATCAATCAATGAAACGATGAACAAAATACCCGCTCTATCTAAACGATAACGTTTAATCAATTCTTCATCCGACAAGTCTTCAAAATGATTGTTTCTTAGGTGAAATAATCTCGGTTGTCTTATTCTGGCAGCCATTTTTTTTTTATCTCAGAAAACCTAAGAAATTTCTTAAGAAAATCTTAGAAAATTAAGATACCTTCTGACTCATCTTAAAGTTAAGACACATCTTAAGTCATCTTAAGAGATAAGTAAGATAATAAATACCACTTAAGAAATTTTAAGAAAACTAAGCAAAATCTTTGAGATAAGACCAAACTTAAGTCAAAATCTTGACTTAAGTACACTTAAGTAGCTTTATAAATATGGCCCCAGGATCTCACACTTCTGTAGACAGTACAATTAAGTCAGCATAACATTTTGTCAGCCACTACTAATTATTAAGTTAGCCAAGTATCTATTACATTTATTTGATTGATTGATTTGAGGTTTAACATCCCTGTCAACACTATAGGTCATTTTGGAGACACTTTTACCCGACATTGAGATGAAATGACATCTCAAGCCCTGCTGCCCAA